>OVAY01000161.1:0-76942 GCA_900406395.1 Kernera saxatilis
GCAAAGCTCTGCAGATCCGTTTGAAAAACAAACCGAGCAGAGAGGGTTGAAACTGAAAACGCCGATAGAAAGAGCCGGGGATGCTGAAACCGAGCGCCCAGCCACCATCTCAGACACGTTTCCGGCGAGCCGCAAATGCCACGGGACCGGCGAGCCTCAAAACACCCACACTAAAGCCAAAAGAGACAAACCAAAAGAGAAACGTTAACTATCTCACGCAAAATTAATTGAAGTGAAAAGAAAAGAAAAAAAGGGCACGCGTATACAAAATAAACTCTATAAGGCTGTGGGTGTAATCAAAGGAAAATTTTCCTTTGCTCTCGACATAAAACGAGTATATAAATAAATTTTACATTCATTAAAAAAAAACGAGTATATATAAATAAACCCACTAAAACCCCTATGACGGTCGCATAAAACCTAAATAGTTAAAGCTTAACTCTCTCCTTCATCATACGAGTACTAGAATCGATCAGATCAGTCTTGTTTCGAAGAATATGGACGATTACAAGAATTCATGTACTTTCTTTTGTGTAGAAGCGGAATTGAATCCAGGATCAGTCCAAGAATGGCTTTCCATTGTGCAAGATGAAAAGAAGATGGAGAAAGGAACTCGACGTTCTGATATCTCGACCAAGGTGAAGAAGCATCTCTCTGCTCTTGGTTGGGCTTTCGCTTACTTTTCTAAAGGGAAGAATCAGCGAGAGTTGCGTTATAAGTCTCCCCAGGGAAAGTGGTTTTACTCTTTAGCTACTGCTTGTTTGACTTGTGTCGATCAAATCTCGAGACAACAACAAAAACAACAACAAATCCTCTCCAAGAAATCTGGATGTAACGAACCAAAAACAGAAGAAGAAGAAGAAGAAGAAGATGAAGAAGAAGAAAAGGAAGAGAGTTGAGGATTGTAATACGGCTGCGTTTAATGGGGAAGCTCCGAAAGAAGATAAGAATCGTTCCTCTGATTTGGTGAAAATCGTTCTCAATGTTGATGTAATAAACCAACAACAGAAGAAGAGAAGGAAGACGGCTGCTGCGTTTAATAGCTCAACTCCGTGTGAAGAGATAAGACCGAGGATTGGGAAATCGCTGAAGAAGATCTTACAAGTGATGGAGAAGAAGAACAACAAGTGTGAAAAAGAGTATGTACGATTCTGGAGAAAAGATTGTGGTCCCGACAAGAACCTTGATGTGTTTTATCACTTTTTTCTCTAAAGGTTATTTGCTTAAAACTTATTCGAAAAGCTATTTGCAATAATTTGTGACACTCAACTATATAAACTCCGCACAAGTCAAAAGAAAACGGCTCTATTACCCATTTGTAAAAATAGTTGGCAGGTCAATGTCGAAGAATGGTAAACTTAAAATACAATTAAAAAATTAGAATTTTTAACCAACGATAACAATTATTCCGTCTATTACTCTAATCCGGTAGAAGCAAGAAGAAACTAGAGTAGCTAAGGTGGTGCTACTTCGTTCACTAAAGGGAGAAACAGGTCGCAAAGAATCCCATTCTTTATCACGTTCATAGTCTGTGTTGCTTCTTTAGCTTCTTTTTCAAAGAGAGACTTCCACAAGCCAAAAATGCTACACTCTATCGCTTTTCTCTTAAATCCATTCGCCTCTGAAACAGCCTTGGCACCCCGCAACTTCTCCTCTAGCTTCTTCAGATCTTTTTCAATACTAGACGTAAGAACTCGGCCATCTGAACAGCTTCCTTCTCCTCTGAGATTCAAAACAAGGAGATCCAGAGATGTGAATCCAAATTCAAAATTCTCCAAAGTCGGCCAGGCCAGTCTCATTTGGACTGATTTGCCATCATTCTTATATACTCCGTTTTTCGGTTTGATACCTTTGAAGTAGACATTATGAATCACACGAAGCAGCGTTTCCACCACGGGACTATTAAGATTCAAGTCACGTTTTACATCTCTCCATAACTTAAAGCAGAACCATAACATACTACGAATGTCATCACACATCAAGAACATCGATTGAGCCACATATAGCGAAAGCTTAACTCCTAGTCGCACAGCCTCCTTTTTCAGCTCCTGCTTTGCAAAATTCCTCCTGCAAAACAAAACGGCAGTCAATATGAAAACTTTGTAGCTTGAGTGAGTGAGTGATTAAGGAAAACCCCGTAATATTACTGACCCCAGAATGTAAGGATGGTACAAGGGCAGTGCCCTTATCTCTCTATGCCAAGATTTGCCCACAAGAGGCTTAAACAGGTCGCTCTTCTTTATCACTTGCGGTGTTTCTTCATCAAAGAGAGAGTTCCAAAACCAAAAAACGTTAGACTCTATCGTCTCCCTCACAAACCCATTGGCCTCTGAAACATCCTTTGTGGGCCTCAACTTATCCTCTAGATTCTTCAGAAGTTGCTTGTATTGCGCAATAGCCGACGATAATAGCCGATCATCAAAAGAGCTATCTCTTCTTCTGAGAACCAAAACAAGGCGATGCAAAACTATGATTCCGCCAACGAAATCAGTCCAAGTCGTGGTGATAAAACTCCATTGGACCGACTTGCCACCATCCTGATAGACCCCATTCTTGGGTTTGATATCTTTAGAGTAGACATAATGAATAACACGAAACAGCCTTTCTAACACGGGATTCGGGTGCGGTAGTAGAACACAACTCCACAACTTAAAGCAGAAGAATAACAGAGTACCAATGTCATCACACAGCAAAAACATCGATTCAGCTACACAGACCGAAAGCTCAATTCCTAGTCGCACAACCTCCTCTTTCATATCCTGCTTTCCAGAGCCCTTCCTAAGAAACCACAACAAAAACATTCAATCAATATTATGACTGAGCAGACAGACTCTCAAAGGGGCTAAGTAACATCACTAACCCTGTACTGTATGGATAACCTCTCAACGACGGTGCCTTACGACGGAGAACACCGGAGGAATATTTTGATTCCATCTGCGACAAAAAATTCACTACTATATATAATCGAATGCAAATTATCAACACCAAATACTCGTCGGAATGTGACTTGATTCGATCAATCGGGCAACGGAAATAACTAAATCGACTTCACATCAAAACTCAACTCGTCGTGATGTAAACACAAAATCTCTCAAGGAGACGAGGGCGAACCGGAGAAGAAGACGAACACGAGAAATCGTCCTTTATATTCACATGTTATTGGCCCTTTTTTTCCTTTTTTTTTCCTCAAAGGGAAAATTTCCTTTTCTCTCGACATAAAACGAGTTTATAAATAAACCCACTAAAACCCCTATGACGGTCTCATAAAAGCTAACTCTCTCCAATCGATCAGATCAGTCTTGTTTCGAAGAGTATGGACGATTACAAGAATTCATCTACTTTCTTTTGTGTAGAAGCGGAATTGAATCCAGGATCAGTTCAAGAATGGCTTTCCATTGTGCAAGATGGAAAGAAGATGGAGAAAGGAACTCGACGTTCTGATATCTCGACCAAGGTGAAGAAGCATCTCTCTGCTCTTGGTTGGGCTTTTGCTTACTTTTCTAAAGGGAAGAATCAGCGAGAGTTGCGTTATAAGTCTCCCCATGGAAAGTGGTTTTACTCTTTAGCTACAGCTTGTTTGACTTGTGTTGATCAAGATCCGAGACGACAACAACAACAACAACAACAACAAATCCTTACCAAATCTGACTTGTCTTGCTCTCCAAGAAATCTTGATTTAACGAACCAAAAACAGAAGAAGAAGAAGAAGAAAAGGAAGAGAGTTGAGGATTGTGATACGGCTGCGTTTAATGGGGAAGCTCCGAACGTAGATAAGAATCGTTCCTCTGATTTGATGATCGTTCTCAACGTTGATGTCATAAACCAACAACAGAAGATGAGAAGGAAGCCTGCGTTTAATAACTCAACTCCGAGTGAAGAGATAAGGCCGAGGATTGGGAAATCGCTGAAGAAGATCTTACAAGTGATGGAGAAGAAGAACAACAAGTGTGAAAAAGAGTATGTACGATTCTGGAGAAAAGATTGTGGTCCCGACAAGAACCTTGATGTGTGTTGCGTTTGTCATTGGGGTGGAGAGTTGCTTCTATGTGATGGTTGTCCATCAGCTTTTCACCATTCTTGCCTCGGTTTGTCGACTCTTCCCGAGGAAGAGCTCTGGTTCTGTCCTTGTTGCTGCTGCGATATCTGTGGATCAATGGAAACATCACGAAACAGCAAGTTGATGACTTGTGAGCATTGCCAAAGAAGATTCCATCTAAAATGTTTGAAAGAAGAGCCTTGTATTGTTTCATGGAGAGGCTGGTTCTGCAGTGGTCAATGCAGCAGAGTCTTTTCCGCGCTTCAGAATCTCCTAGGATGTAAGATTGCAGTAGGCAACGGCGATTTGGTTTGGACGTTGACGAGAGCTCCAAATGAAGATGAACACTATGATGATGAACAAATCTCCAAGCTAGATTCTGCTGTTAAGATACTTCACCAAGGATTTGAGCCTACCAAAGATCCTTTCACTGGGAGAGACCTTGTTGAGGAATTGATATTCAGGAGAGACGGAACTGGAGTGAGGCGCGGGTTTTACACGGTTTTGATCGAGAGAAAGAAGGAGCCTATTACGGTGGCGGCAATGAGAGTTGGCAAAGACGTAGCTGAGATCCCTTTGGTGGCGACATTGTCTAGTTACAGGAGAAGTGGGATGTGTAGAGTGCTTATGGACGAGTTGGAGAAGCAAATGTCTCAAATGGGAGTTTGTAGATTGGTCTTACCGGCTGCAGCAGAGGTTGTGACCACTTGGACTCAGCGGTTTGGGTTCTCGGTAATGGAAAGTTGGGAGAGGTTGGAGCTTGTGAAACATGGAATGCTTGATTTTTCAGGTACTGTGATGTGCCATAAGTTTCTAATGGAAAGAGAAGCAGATTCAGGAGAGTCAAGCCTCACGGAATAAGCGCGGAAGAAGACCTGATGTAAAGATTGATTCTATTTGATATAGATTGTGGAGTGTAATAACATCTCTTGATGTGAGACAAGAAAGCATCTTTTGTGTTTTCCAACGATTGTAGTTATTGAATGCAAAATCTTTAGAGAAAGCTAGGAAATGCACTGCAAAGCAAATTTCGAAGAGTATTGGCTCAATATGAGGTACCAAGTGTTAATCTGAAAAGCTTAATTCTATGTCAGATGCAGAAACATGTCCAAACATGCTTAATTCTCTTGGACTAATTCATGAATTCAAAAATGTTTCAGAGATTCCCAGAAATCACAGATGCCAAGGAACTAAAGCTATCGGCTCGTTTGACTTGAAATTCCCAGATTGATCTAAACGATGCAAACTATACTGTAAGTTCCAGAGCTCACAATAATAACATTTATTACTACTACTAGTATACATATACAAACTTGTTACTCTGTTTTCTGTTCTTGCAAATTCAAAAGATAATCAGATGAATAAGGGAGCACATTAAAAGTCTTGCAAACCTTGACAAGCACACAATTCTTAGAGAAGCGGTCTCATCGCTACGTCATTTGCCACTGCGTTTCATAAGCAAAGATTAAGCTAATTAGCAAACTATAAACTAACTTGATTGAGGGGAAAAAAAAAGTTTGAGGAAAGAAACCTTAAGAACAGGCTCTCCTTTGTTAGTGTTAGCTGATTGTTTAGCCATTTGCTGTAATTGAGCTGTTGCAGCCCTTCCAGCTGCAGACTTTTCAAACTGTTCTTGTCTGCGTTACACAAACACAACAAAATCCATTATCCATACATTTCAGAAACGAGCTCTGCCCCAATATTTCAAACAGATTTTTGATTCATTGAAACTTTAATTTGTTAACGAATTGGTTAATTTAAGATTCGAAACCCTAAGTGATCAATTCCAATAGATGCGATTCGAAATCGGAAAAAGATGAAGAAGAGAAAAGAGAGAAAACCGTCGCATGGCAGCTTCGGCGGCTCTGGCACGAGCTTCGGCGGAGGCTTGTCTCTCTTCTTCCTTACGCTGTTGCTTTTGGGTTCCATCGAAGCAACTGAAGCAACCCATCTCCGATCAGATTGATTGACCTTCTTCGCTTCTGCTCTTTTATGTTTATGGGCTTCCTCATTTTACATTACATTAATTTATAAACCCGATTTTAATCAACAAAACTAATTAGAAAATTTGCTGAATTTATCAACTACTTTATAATTTATCTATATGTTTTTCAAAATTTTAAATTGCATTTATCGACTAAAAAAATTGCGTATAATTTTTTTTTTAACCTTTTTGTTGTTTCTTAATTTTAAATGATACTCTAAAACTATTTACTTTATATTGCGAAACTAATTAGATGATTAAATAAATAAAAAAATATAAATTAATAAAATGACGTATCATTATTTTATTGGAAGCTTTTTATCTCATAGTCTTTGCTTTAGTAGTAATCCAAGATTCTTAAGTTTCTCTGTTTTTTTGTATGCGTTCTTTGGCGAATTTCAAAAATGAGTATGGTAAACTTCACGTCAATGGTCTGATTCAAGAACTGAAAACAAACAAAGCTTAGGTTACAAATTTTACAGCTCTATGTTTCTTTATATACATCAAATCATATTCTTCTTCAAAGAGCACAGTCAAAATCCTTTGTTCATAAGTCTGAGTGCAGACCAGAAGTACAGCTTCTTGTGTCCGAGGAAGATGACGATTCTTTTGCCCTGAATCTGGAGATTATGAGTCTCGCCATATTCTCACCAGCCACTGCACTTGTCTCCATTGTGCTAGCCGCGTTTTCAAAAGCATTCACATAGTACAAATGATGATCATCTAATATGAATGGTGCGAAAACTTCAGGCGCGTGGTACTTGGGATATGCACCCCAGTCTATGCGAACGGTTTCGGTTCTCACACTGTTAAAGGAAAGGAAGTAGAAAAACAAGTTTTAATGAAACTGAAGAGTTTGTAACTAAGTTAGTAATGAATCTGACACGGGTTGTGTTGTAACTACCTGAAGAGCTTATCAAGCAATGAATCTGATGCAGGTTGTCGCGTAAATATCTTGTATGTCATATCTGTTTCACTATATTTTCTTAGAATTGAGATGCTTGAGAATGGAATTAGAGGATCTTCAAGGGTTCCCACCAAAGCTGGAACATCGGAAACCGATTTCATCCCAAAATATCCCTTTTTTCACAAAGAAAACATCAAAAATTAGTTGTGGAGGCAAACAGAATCATCATCACCAACTCCACAGTGATTGATACTTACTGGGTTTAAAATTCCCCTCACGAATGTTGCGTGCGTGTGTTGTAATTCCCTCTTGGGAATTGAGATCGCCGGTGAGAACTGAATATCCACCTCATCTAATGGTGTGGCAACTACTGTGACATCACATCTGAAGCTGTTTCCATTTGTGGAGTTAAGCTCGTAATAGTTACCAAGGTGTGAAATGGATTCGATTTGCTCGTTCAGGTGTAACGTAACATCTGAATGATTAATCAGCTTTGCAGCCATCTGCCAGTTCCCACCTTCAACAGACCATAATCCTCCACCTGAACCGGCCAAGGAGACTGCACCGGCTAGTCCACTGATGAGTACACTCTGTCCATAGTTTATCCTTGTAATAACCTGGGGACGACACAGTACACAGAAACAATGTTGTAGTAAGAAAAATTAGAATTTTTGTTATAGTTTCTATCA
The DNA here is from genome assembly GCA_900406395.1 of Kernera saxatilis. Lineage (NCBI taxonomy): Eukaryota > Viridiplantae > Streptophyta > Magnoliopsida > Brassicales > Brassicaceae > Kernera > Kernera saxatilis. The sequence goes on from OVAY01000161.1 coordinate 7,617, forward strand.
AATGTATTTCTCATCATCAGAATGCATGTCGTGCAGAGGAACTCTGTCGCAAATAAGAGATTAAAATGACTTCAGAAGAATGAATACTTTTAGCTGAAATTGTGAGAAAGCTTACGGTAACCAGCTCGTTGACTAATAAAGGAGATAACTGAGCTTCAGATAATTTCTCTTGTAGAGTGAGCTTTGTGAGATTGTACAATCCCGACCATTTAAGCATCCCTTCAACATTTTCGAAGATAGGTCTTGATTCTAGACTTTCATAGTACTTCAAGAAATTACCAACTGTATTCTACATCCATGAATACACATCAGTTAGCATACAAGACGATCCACACACACACACAAGTAAAATGGAGTCGCTGTTACAAGAACATCCACAAATTTACACAGAATTAACACATCACTCGTTTTGGTTACTTCCCACGAAAAATAAGTTTACAAAAAGTCAAAAACTAATTCCTTGCTACAATTTCATGCTAAATAGCAATGTAAAGTATTTCTATTAGTTATGGAGGCAAACTATTGATAGAGCTAAATGGGAACATTCCTTTACTCAAAAATAGCCAATTCTGAAATCAAACGTTCTACATTTGCTCATACAAGAAAAAATATCTCAGTGGAAGATAAGAAAATACCTCAATGAAGCTACTCATTCTGAACAGTGAAAACCCGTAACGCACGAACATGTACAAATCATTCACCCAAGAGACGATCTTATCTACAAACGGAAATTTGATGCCGGAACCGAAGGTTTTGAAGACGAACCTCTTCCCATCCCAGATTCCAATCGCGCAAGATTCTTCAATCGGGGTCGGCAATCGAACCGTCAAATTGAACCTCTCGACGAAATCCCGAGCGTGGTAGTTTTTCGGGTGCAGAATCGAACCGCCGGCCTCGAACGTATCACCGGCGAAGCTAACGGTCCTCATGCGTCCACCGACTATCCCGTGGCGCTCGAACATCAGGATCCGGGCCCGATTGAAGCCGGTGGAAACAGAGTAGTTACGGAGGAAGTGAGCGACGGATGAGCCTCCGATCCCACTGCCGACGATACATACAGTCGGCAGAGACTCATCCTCGACGGTGGTGGAATCGCCGGAGCAGGATAGAAGAGACGGCGATAGTAGAGCGAGGAGAAGGAAGATTGCTATGGGAGACGACGGAGAGAAATTCATTTTAGCGATTTCTTCTCTCTCGCTTACCGATTTCTTCTCTCTCGCTTACCGATTCTAGATTAAAAGCCTAATCCTATAGTCTATAGACTATATTTGTATAATCGAATTATTATTTTTTTTAAAAATTGCAAGTGTACTCATTTGACCTCAGTTATGGGCTATGATGTGTGTAAGTAATCTTGGTTTTGAAAAAGTCAGATTTTAGGACCGAGGAATGGGCTTTTGAAACTTTCAGATTTTTATTGCCAAAAAGGCTTCTTTATGCTTATTATCCACAATTTAGAGTTATACATATATGTGTTTTTTCCCTCCACAATGGCGGGAAAATTCGCCTACTGAAAAAAACAATCAAAATTATTATCCGTTAGGGCTTTTCTCCGACGATGTCGCGGCGAGGTGGTGGCCCCGTGACGGTGTTGAATGTGGCGGAGAAGCCGTCCGTGGCGAAGTCAGTGGCGGGGATTCTATCCCGTGGAAGTTACCGGACACGGGAGGGGAGGTCTCGCTACAACAAAATCTTTGAGTTCGACTACGCCATCAATGGCCAGCCATGTCGTATGCTAATGACCTCCGTCATCGGCCACCTTATGGAGCTTGAGTTCGCCGATCGCTTCCGCAAGTGGCACTCCTGTGACCCGGCAGATCTCTACCAAGCTCCGGTCATGAAACACGTTCCCGAGGTATTTGATGTCCCGTGTATGTAATACATTTTTGTTTGTGTGTTTGCGCACGCGTGATTGGATGCTTATGTGTAATTTTGGGTAGTTGATTTATTCAATGCTTCTCTAATTAGAAATTGTTGCTTGGGTCGCGTTGTTCTTGTTTATCTGGTGATTGCAATTGTAGAAAATGGGACTTTGGCCTTTGTTTCGCCTTTTGATGAAGGTGGGTTTGCTGGGTTTCAAGTTTTGTTTTAATTCTGGTTTTGAGCGAGTTAGGACAAAAAAGATATTAAGAAGACATTGGAGGAGGAAGCAAGGAAAAGCGATTGGCTTGTGCTGTGGCTTGATTGTGATAGGGAAGGTGAAAACATTGCATTTGAAGTTGTAGATGTTTGCAGAGCTGTCAAACATAATCTTTTTATACGGAGGGCTCATTTCTCTGCGTTAATTGACAGGTAGAGAATGCTGAATACGCAATTTTTCATATACTTTATCTTGCTCACTCTACTTGTCTAATGATGTGTTGCCATCGGAATTTCTAGGGAAATTCATGAAGCAGTTCAGAATCTCAGAGAGCCTAATCAATTGTTTGCTCTGGCTGTGGATGCTAGACAAGTGAGTTTCTCATGAAATCCCTTTAATGCTTATGCGTTAGTATTCTCTATAAAGTTTGTATTAGCTAATATTATCTTTTGAATACTTTAGGAAATAGACCTACGCATTGGTGCTTCTTTCACTAGATTTCAGACTATGCTGCTGAAAGATAGGTTCAATATTGACACCACGGGTGAGGAGAGGAGTCGTGTTATAAGTTATGGTCCTTGTCAGGTAATTTTGATACGATTCCCAATAAGTTTCAGAACTATCAGCCCCATTATGTATATCAGAGCCTGGGTATGCATTGTTTTCATGCAGCTAGGCCTAGGTTTGATATTTTTTTTCCTTCAACTGCAGTTTCCTACACTTGGCTTTATTGTAGAGCGATACTGGGAGATCCAGGCACATGAACCAGAAGAGTTTTGGACAATCAACTGTTCTCACGAATCAGAAGAAGGCCTTGCCACCTTTAATTGGATGTACTTTTATCAACTTCCATGCCTATCGTTGTTTCCCAGTCTATTCTCCTTGAATGTGCATTGATGTAATTTTTATTGCAGGCGTGGTCATCTCTTTGATTATGCTTCAGCTGTCATATTATATGAGATGTGTGTCCTGGAACCTACTGCCACCGTGAGTAAAAAAGAAACATATTTACCATCTGATACTGCATCTTCTACTTAATATTGAGTATATCCCTTATAATCTCCTTCCAGGTAATGAATGTCCCACATCCAAGGGAAAAATTTAAATATCCTCCTTATCCTCTGAACACCATTGAACTTGAAAAACGCGCTTCAAGATACTTCCGCCTGAGTTCAGAGCATACCATGAAGGTTTGAACGAGTATTAGATTGGTTCACACAAGTTTCCTATAATTTTTTGGCCTATTCGGACTGCATGTTTTCCAAAATAATCTAAATCCTATTGTATCTTGGTATAGTATTCTGATTTCTTGTAGATTGGTTGGCTTTTTGAATTGCAACTAGATCTCTCTGTTTAATGACATCAACAATGTCTGGATAGGTGGCAGAAGAGTTATACCAGGCTGGTTTTATCAGCTATCCTCGTACAGAGACCGATTCTTTTTCGAGCAGGACTGATTTACGTGTGGGTAACTTTTTCTCATGAGTAACAAGGTTAATTTGGAGTTTATGATATACTTTGATGCTTTGGTTGTAATTTTAGTCTCTTAGGATTTCTAGTTGTGTCTAGGCTATGGTGGAGGAACAAACAAGACATCCTGCATGGGGTCCATATGCACAAAGATTATTAGCACCCGAGGGGGGCCTCTGGAGAAACCCTGGGAATGGTGGTCATGATGACAAGGCTCACCCACCCATTCACCCAACAAAATTTTCTAGCGGAGAGTCTAACTGGAGCAGAGATCACCTTGTAAGTATGGCTGCCAGTTTGGTTAACATACCCAAGAATAGGTATGATATTGTTTTTCCCTTTGGAGCCAACGTTTTTTTTTCCATTTTCCAGAATGTATATGAGCTAGTTGTCCGCCATTACCTAGCATGTGTTTCCCAGCCAGCAGTTGCTGCTGAAACTACAGTCGAAATTGATATTGCTGGCGAGCGCTTTTCTGCATCTGGGAGGGCAATATTAGCTGTAAGACACGTTACTCACTACTTCAGTCTTGATTTCTATGGTTACGCTAAAATGAAATGTAAAGCTGTTTGCTTGTTAAGTTGTTTCTCTGTTTTGGTAGCGCAATAAAGCTGGAGAAACGGAAATAAAAATTAATGATTAGTTGGTGCTGCTATTATTTGGCAAATACTTTTAGTGCAAGAAAGGTGAGATAAGTTTGCAGCTCTTGGAAAGGGATTAGTTCATCGATGCTTGATCTTTCATGACTCAAATCAAGAAGCTCTTCCTTGGAAAAATTTAATCGCCTTCCCCAAGAAGATCCAACGCTAAATCCTGAATAGAATGAGTAACTTACACGGACCAGTAGGGAGATTCTAATACTTAGGGAGTGATGTAGAAACATAGATAAAGCCCCAGCAAGCTAGTCGTAAAGCAACCTACTCATTTATATTATTTTATATTTCTATCTATTTATTAGATCTATATTTGAAACCAGTTCTAATGTTGAGTGGTGAACTTAGCCAAAATTTTATTTAATCTGTTCATATCTGGATAGAGTTGCCGTTTGTTGCATGTATATCTATTTGTACTTGCATGGATACTGACCTTTTTTTTTTTTGTGTGACTAGAAAAATTACCTTGAGGTGTACCGCTTTGAATCATGGGGAGGTTCAGTGATTCCAGTGTACGAAAAAGGGCAGCAGGTTTGTGATTCTCTTATTGTTTCTCGGATCTGCTTTTAGTAGGTTATTTATTTCAATTTCTCAGCTAGCCTCATTTGAATGAACTACTTTGTACTTGCGTGCAAGTTACATTCCTTAGGTACTAAACTATAAGGCAATGAAAGGCATAACTTTCCGCATTGTGGTTTCTAGTTGAAAGTGAAACTGGTGTCATCATTGATTATTAAAATGGCTCAAATTTTTTTGTTTCTACTAATATGGAGAAGCAATCACAGCTTGCTTTCTCTAAATGGAAAAGGCCGCTTGTTTGTTGGCATAAACTGTGCCCAGGGAGCTGGGTTTTCTAGTGCCTCCTGACAGTCTTCTACATTTAAAATTACTGGACTAGTTCTCATACATGATGGAGCTTATTTAAGTGGCCTACATTTTCTCCTAAAACTGGAGGCTGTCTGAACTGTTGGAAATTCTGTTTAACACTCCTTTGATTTTTGTTTTTTTACCCCTCTACGTAGTTCTTACAGCCAGGACAATTGATGAAGTTTCTGAATGTCTTGGGAATGTGCAGTTTATCCCGACACGTTTGAGTCTTGATTCAGCGGTAACAAGGCCACCACCGCTATTGGGTGAAGCTGACTTACTGAGTTGTATGGACAAGGTGATTAAAATTGTCTTGTTTGCCCCTCTTTTCACGGTGGTGTTTGCATATTCTTGTTCATCAGCCCCTAAATTTCTCATCCGATCCTGTTTGTAACTATTTATTATCCTACCTTTTGTGAATGTTAGGCAGGCATTGGCACCGATGCGACAATGCACGACCACATAAAGAAACTCCTTGATCGGGGTTATGCTACAAAGGATTCTAATACGCGATTTTCTCCAACCAACCTGGTAGCTGATAGCAAAATCATGACGATTGCCTCTCCCTGGGAGATATTTATCTTTTTAGGCCTTTATATGCTTGTATAACGTTTCTGAAGTTACCTTACTGTTTTAATCTGAATTTACAGGGTGAGGCGCTTGTTATGGGATATGATGACATGGGGTATGTATAAGCCTGCATGTGATGTAATAACAAATCTTCCTCATATCTAAAACAACTTGGAGGCTCTTTATTATTGTGGCTTTCAGTTATATACCCCTTGTAATAAGAGGAAAACTGTTGAAGGAATGTCGAGGGCCTATCTATTTGAAGGACCTAATTTGATGTGTGTTACTTGTTGCAAATCTTTTCATGTCAGGTATGAACTTTGGAAACCAAATCTCAGAGCCATCATGGAACATGATATGAATGAAGTTAGTGTTGGCAGCAAGACTAAAGCTGAAGTTCTTGAAACTTGTTTGCAGCAAATGAAAGCTTGTTTCGTAGATGTGAGCGAGCTTTTTCATATATTATTTGCTTTCTCTCTATGGCCAAATCTGTTTTTTTTTTTTGCTGAAGCTGTTGCTAATGCAGTAGGCTGAAACTGAAGGCCATGATTTTATATTTTTCATTCACAAAATTAACCCTCGCAGGCAAGAGTCAAGAAAGCAAAGCTCCTAGAAGCAATGACAGTTTTCTTTGAAAGGTGGTCTCATTACTTTGTTCAAGTATTGTGTACATTAAGTCTGTCTGTCATAATATATATGATACTGCATATGCAGATCTAATAACACTGATGAAAGTGAAAATCAGACAGCTGGTGAAATTGTTCGACGATGCAACCTCTGCCATGAATCAGATATGGCGCTCAGGAAGAACCGGGTAGTTATATAATCCGACAAAATTATCGTCTATGTCGAATATGAATTGCTCTTCTCCCTCTTGTTAATGGGAGCAACTGGTTAAACAGTCTAATCCATTGTCATTGCAGGATGGCAATTTCATGGTTGGATGCATGAATTATCCTCAGGTCAGAATCTCACAGCTCTTTACATACTGCATGAATTATACTTTTTCCCTCTCTGTATTCTAACCTTATATATTTCTGAAAATTATTATTTAAAATTTTAACATTTCAGTATTTCTTCTTTTATGCTATCCTTGTTTGCACCCATTCAGTGTCGGAATGCAGTTTGGCTTCCTGGACCTACACTGGAAGCATCTGTCAGTACTGATGTTTGTCAATCCTGTGGTCCAGGTACGGCACCAGATTTTTCAGCATAACAGTGAATAAAAATCCAACATCTATACATGAAACATTCGTCTTTATAGTTAAAATGTTGCAATTTTTTCTGCAGGTCCTGTCTACAAGATTCTTTTCAAATTCCGTCAGATTGGAATTCCTCCAGGCTTTGATACTAATCACTTAGGTATGCAGATTTTTCTTACATTTGCAACCAACTTGTGTTGTCTTATCTCTTAACGGTTCACCATGTCTGTTTTGCCGCTGATTTCCACTTTGTTTCATCGTGATCAGGTTGTGTCGGTGGTTGTGATGACACTCTTAAACAGTTGATAGACATATGTGGAACTGGATCCCGTTCTCAAGGTTAGTGCTTCGTAGTTACACAATACGTAGTTAGACCAAATACTAAAAGAAATTAGCGTAGTTTTGTATTAGCCATCATACAATTATTCTTTCCTCATCTTATGACCTATATGAAATTGCAAGAACTCTAGTATGGCACGTCTTGTGAAGAGAGAACTTTAGGCTAAAAAAATCAATGATTTGTTCTTGTAGCAAGGCGAGCTCCAGGTGCATCCACAAACAATTTCCAAGGAAGCAACACAAGACAGAATAATGTCTGCATACACTGTCAACAAATAGGACATACTTCTGCTAATTGTCCCTCACGGGTTTCAGGATCTCGAAATCCTCGTCCTACTGGAACAAATCCAAGAAACGGTAATGATTCTTTCTACAGTTTTTTAGCAAACAGAGATCATCTCATTTCTCAATAAGCTTTTGGTAGTATATAATAATCAAAATCAAGCAAAATCGTCCAGATAAAATCTTCCTTATCGACATGTAATTACATTCAAGAATATCGTTGCCATAATGCAGATGAAACTACAGTATCATGTAACACTTGTGGAACACCATGTGCTCTTCGTACCGCCAACACAGAAGCTAACAGGGGAAGGAAATTCTTCTCATGTACATCACAAGGCTGCAGTTTCTTCGCGTAAGACTCGAGCATTACCACAATTTATTAGCCTAAATCCACCTATTTTTTTTCCCTTTTTAAATCACTCAAACCTTTTCCATTGAACTCAACACAACAGCATTTTGTTTGCACTGCTTGTAACAGATGGGAAGATAGCATCAGCAACAGTACTGGGAATGCAACAAATAGTGGCGGAAGCGGTAGACGCGGTCGTGGTCGTGGCCGTGGAGGTAGGGGCGGCCAAAGCGGTGGAGGACGTGGCCGCGGAACAAGCTTCGTCTCTGCAACTGGAGAGCCAGTGAGTGGCACAAGGTGCTTCTCATGTGGTGATCCTTCACATTTTGCTAATGCTTGCCCTAACCGTAACTCTAACGGTAACTATTAGGAAGCTTCTTTTACTTACTATATTTAGCTTGATTAATTACTGTTAATCCAATCATTATCCATTGACTCGAACGGTAAGAACATGTTTACAGTTGTCTTTACTGGAACCAACTCTTTTTAATTATATATTTTTCTACGATGAGTTATAATCAAGTAAAAAAAAATGATAAGAGTTCTCTCTTACGTTGGATCATTTAGTTGGATATATTTTAATCATAATTTGATAGGAAAGTTATCGATGTATTGTTAGTTCCATAATTTTTCATAGTGATTAGGTTTGTAGTTTCTTTTATTTAATTTAATGACCACGATAATAATTAACGGCCACTTTTGCTCTGGAATTCATGATTTGCGTAGATCACGGTTAGCTGGATATCTCAAATATAATATTTCACGTGCTATTCTGAATCGTGCCCACCAGATTATATCTAATCTCTAATAGTTTTTAATTTAGTTATGTGGTAGTGAGTTAATGTGGATCTGTTTTTCTTCATTTTTCTTATAATATACCTCCTCTTGGTCTTCACTCTCTAGGGATATGATTTTAAATCAAAGATTCGAGTCATATTAGACTTATTTTCTTTTGAAAGGTATTTTCTTTTTCTTTTCTTCCAACACGATTTCAAAATAAAGGATCGAAAATGTATGCAAGAAAGATCATCTTAACGACGACGACTCCTTTTCTGAAAATAAAACGATCGCTCGTTTTGTGAAAGTATATGTCCTAAGTATCTTAGTTTTATTTTTTTTTATTTTTACAAATTCATACATCATTACATCCCGTGGATTTGAATCTACGGTGGTAAAGTATTAGCGATGTTAATCAAAATTCTGAAGCTACGAAGCTTAGTCCTCTAATTTTGTTTATTTCACACACACATTAGGTTTAATATTTATAAATTATATACTGTAGACAGGAACTTTATCTTGCGTGTGTTAATAATACCATGGTTAGGCTTGGGATTCGTCTATTGAAGAATACTCAAATCATTGCGATATCTTAGTGGAAGGCTGATATAAATATTTTGTTACCTAACTCGATCATACACTTTAGCATGTTTTGGAATCAGCTAATGTAATTTAGTAATAATTAAGTAATGCTTTTAAGATACAATCTAAAGAATGATCTTAGTTTCTGTTTTGCTCTGTCGTTCCCAAATCCCAATATATTACTATAATTGAAATTTGATTACCTCATAAAATGTGTAGTCCAAAGCATTTAGAAAATCTTTTTATTAACACATCCAAATACACTTTTCACGAAAAATAACATTTTATTAATGTGAATTTCTTAAAATGTTTTTCTAAAAAAAAAATATAATCGCAAACAAATTCTCCTCGTTTCTTAGATTTCTATAATATTCTTTATATTGGATATGAACTAAACAGAAATAGTTTTCACATGATTTGACAATACCAGCCAAACTGTTGGGACAAAAATATAAAACAAAACCAAATTAAACCATATATAACAAATACATTTTTGGTGTTCACCGACGGATCTATTACGTCCTCTACTTTTACCTGATTAATATGTAAAAACAAAAAAAAATAAAAAAAATGAATTAGTTAGCTACACTTAACTGAAAATGAAATATGCATGATAATTTGGGGGATGAGACATGTATGATAATGACATTTAATACAATTAAATACTAAAAAGAAAGAAAAATCAGGCGTTAATTAAATGACAAATTCAAAGGAAGAGATTGTTTTGTCCCGTAAAAGAGAAAGAATGATGGCGATGTGCATTCTCCATCCATTATTATTCCCTCGTGCTTATTTTAATTATTTTCCCTTTTCTTCTTAAAATTACTTATTAGCAATGATCGAATCTTGAGGTAATCAACGGCCCAGATTCATTCAAACCAGAGGACACAAAACATCTCTCTCTCCCACTTTTCTCCCGGAGACAGTTAACGTGATTCGCTCTTTCCCCTTTGCCCAAGAGCTAAACGACAAACCAAAGAGCTCACACACCAGAGAGACAGAGAGAGATATAGATACTTGCTACTGAGAGAGAGAGAGAGAGAGTGTCTGTGTGTGTGTGAATCGCCAGTTTTCACCGTGGAGGGGAGAAGAGAAGGGGAAAAACAGGAGAGATAGTTTTGCTTGGATGAAACCTACCGGAGGAGGAGGAGGCGGAGGAGGCGGAGGCGGAGTCGCCGAATTCGAGGAAGCGGTGACGCTGGCGGGTGCGGAGGGCTCGGCGTTAATAATCGTCGGTGTAAAGCCCGACGAGTGGAGCCGAGAGGTGCTTACATGGTCCTTGGTGAATGTGGCGCGTCCTGGAGATCGAATCGTCGCTCTTCACGTTCTCGACTATTCTCTTGGTTTGTAAACCCTCATTTCGTTTCTCCTTCCTTGCGATCTGAGAATTTTTTTAATTTTGTTTCTTTTTTTAATTTTCTTTTGTTTGTTTGTTTGTGCAGAGGGCTCAACGTCGCTTATTTCGCTGGTTAGGAATTTTGACACTATGCTTGGTGTATATGAAAGCTTCTGCAACTTAAAACAGGCAAGTTTTTCAAGCCTATCTTGGTTTTCTGAAAATTTTCAACAATTTAAATGGTAACTTCTCCTTTTTAGAATGGTGATTTTGAGGACAAGTTTATTGAAGTTCCATGGATTTTGCTGTAACAGGTTGATTTAAAGCTAAAGGTTTTCCGAGGGAAGTCAGCTAGGAAAGTTCTCGTACAGGAAGTGAAATCGTGCGGAGCAACAAGTCTAATTGTAGGTTCCTCTAGAAAGCATCACACAATCCGCTCATCAGCTTCCTTAGCCAAGTATTGTGCAAGGAATCTTGCCAAGGATGTCTCAGTTTTTGCAGTCAAGAGTGGCAAAATTATGTTCCGAAGAGTACCTAATAACAATGGTATGTTACGGATTAGTTTCTGATATTGATGTTGCTGGTTCAAATTTTTCTGATTTGTGAACTGTTGATGCCTACTTTGGTTTGTTCTCTATTAGTTGTACATAGTTTATATTAAAGAAAGTTTTTTGTTTGCAGGTGCAGATGGTCCACACATGAACCTTCCCTCTCTAGTTTGTGGATCACCCAACATTGCTATTGAAGCGTCAAAGATTGGAAACAATTTTAGCCCTGCAAGAACGAGCTCACGCTGGACCAGAACTAGTCACAGTTCATCATTACAGTCTCCTGAAACCTTAGTTGTAGACAATTCATTGGCTCTAGTGCCAATACAAACAAATGAGAGTGATTCAGGTTCCCTTGAGTCAGGACCAGGTTGGCATTTTCTTCGCGGGCTTTACAGTAAACGAAATAGCTGGAACAAAGTTTCTGCTAAGAAGGCTGTACTTCAGTGGGTTTCGAGGCTGCGAGGACGGCATTCAGCAGCTGTAATCTACCTGGATAAGAAACGGAGTGATTCTGGTTGTGATGAAGATTGCTCTTCTAGCATTGATGGTGAAGATGTTTCCATTTCACGATTCGGTTCTGAGCTTATGCAGTCTCCACTTTCTTCCTGCATTGGATCAAACAACATTCCAGAAGAGCTGGAAGGTCTACATGAAAAATACTCTTCCACATGTAGATTATTCACATACGAGGAAGTTTTATCAATTACCTCAAACTTTTCATCCGGTATGTCCCTTTCCATTTTTCTAACATGGGTTTGGTTTTGGTCTGATTTGATTTTCATCCTTTGCTTATGGATACATCTTTTTCTGTTTCCAGAGAACTTGATTGGAGAAGGTGGTAATAGTTATGTTTATAGAGGAGACCTTCCAGATGGGAGAGAATTAGCTGTCAAAATATTGAAGCCTTGTCTCGATGTATTGAAGGAATTCATACTGGAAATTGAAGTCATTACAAGTGTACATCACAAGAATATAGTGTCTCTCTTTGGTTTCTGTTTTGAGAATAATAATTTGATGCTGGTGTACGACTATCTACCACGAGGAAGCCTTGAAGAGAACCTTCATGGTAAATAAACTACATTTAATATTCCCTCTGGATTCTCATACAGTCATACTAGAGAAATATCTATCTTGATTGTTCTCATTTCTTGATTCAGGTAGCAGAAAGGATGCAACAAATTTTGGCTGGCTGGAGAGATATAAAGTGGCAGTGGGTGTTGCCGAGGCGCTAGATTATCTACATAATACTCATGATCCAGACGTGATTCACCGGGATGTGAAATCTTCTAATGTTCTTCTGGCAGATGATTTTGAGCCACAGGTACTGCTACATTTCAATCTTAATCTGAGTTCATTCATAGATGCAATGAAAAAATCTTCCTGAATTTTTGTGATTGACATTGAAATAATAAACTGGTTCAGCTCTCAGATTTCGGATTCGCCAGCCTGGCTTCAAGTGCTTCACAGCATGTGCCGAGTGGGGGTATTGCCGGAACATTTGGGTATTGAACTTGCTTCTTTACACTTTCCCTTAATTCCATCATATATCATCCTCATAGCTTTCCTTTTCTGACAGTTACCTAGCACCAGAGTACTTTATGCATGGTAAAGTAACCGACAAGATTGATGTATATGCTTTTGGTGTTGTATTACTCGAGCTCCTATCGGGTAGAAAACCAATCTGCATCGACCAGTCTAAAGGTCAGGAGAGCCTTGTCCTGTGGGTAAGCGTAATTGTCCACAACTTCACATTTTTCTACTTCGGTACTTCGTACCGTTATTCTGCAAATTTGTCATTGCAGACAAATTATAGGAAGCAACGTTACTCTTTGAAATGACTAAGTCGCATCTCTTTCCCAGGCAAACCCAATTCTAGAGAGTGGAAAGTTTTCCCAGTTACTGGATCCAAGTCTCGAAACTGATAACAATAACGATCTAACCGAGAAACTATTGTTAGCTGCCACGCTATGCATCAAACGCACACCTCATGACCGTCCACAAATCGGCCTCGTAAGCTATATAATATCACTTATCTTCTTGGGCTGCTATAAATCCTTAGTCTTTGCTTCTTACTGCTCTGTTGTGGGGTATTACTTTTTAATTGGCAGGTCCTAAAGATCTTACAAGGAGACGAAGAAGCAACAGAGTGGGGGAAGCAACAAGTGAGAGCCTCGGAAGACGAAACCACATACTTGACGAACATAGAATCACACATAAACCTTGCATTGCTTGATTTGGAAGATGATGCAGCTTCTGATAGTAGCCCTGAAGCTAGTAGTATCTCCGTTGAGGAATACTTGAAAGGGCGATGGAGCCGCACTGCTAGCTTCAACTTCAACTAATAGTTTTACTAGTTTAACCGTGGAAAGCCCCGAAAATCCCAAGAATTTGACGATGTAAGTTGTGTAAATTGTAATCGATTTTTTGAGGTTTTCAAGTTTTTTAAGATGTGTCGATTTAGGAAGAGTGAAGAAGAGCTCTTGTAGAGAGGCCAAAAGATGGACTTTGTGTTAAGAGTGAAGAAGAGCTCTTCTAGTCTTCTGTTTTGTGTATTGATGCAAGTGTTCCGGTTCGGTTTCTCTCTCCACTTTGGTTTTTTCAGTTCGGTTTTAAAGAGTATAAAATGCAAGTGTTCCGGTTCGGTTTTATTTTTTCAGTTCGGTATGGATAGAAATTGTAATTTTTATTTAATTAGTTGTCTATTTTGAAGTAAAAAAATGTCTGGTTTTAAAGAGAATATATACTATTCTGACATATGTAATGAGCCGTACAAAATGTTTTTTTTTTTTTTTGGTCAAACAAAAAACAAAATGTGGTTTAACACACTCTGGAAAAAAAGATCAATAACGTCGATCTCCTTGGCAGAATTGTAATGAGTCATTTGGTAATTGACTTGTCAATTCAACAGTCTGATAAGGAGCAAACAAAAATTTATAGTGTGTTTCCATGATATGATGATCACTGCATTTTTGCATCTTGACTTGTGTCTTACTCTACAGATTCAATCCTTTGTGCATCTTCTGACTTATATCCTCCAAGTCAATAACTTGAGGCGCATCGTTGCTTTGTGCTGCCTTTATTTCTTCGAGCTCTCGAGTCAATTCAGCAATCTGCTTCTGTATTTTGGCTCCTCCATCAGGTAGCCTTGAGACCGTATTCTGTGAGATGAAAACATGAAACCCAAAACAGAGAGTTAAGAGATAAAGCTTGAAGCTTTTTTCTCGATATTACATAGTGTTACAAGAATTGATGTCTTTACCTTGTTCTCGAATAGCATAGATAACCGACTGATTCTTGCTTTAATTTCGCTTTCCGACAATTCATTTTCGTCAATTGGGGAAATGTTGATTCTCTTGTCCAATTTCACATCCTTGGGGTTGAAAGCATACTCGGCCCTACCAGAAACAGTTTACCAGATCAATGAGGATAATACAAAAACACAACAGTTAAATTTGACAAAAAGCTGTTGGTGGTAATACCCATTGATCATGGTGTCTTGTGAAGAACTTGCTGATGGGCGTCCCAAGAATGATGTTGTTCCTCTCCTTTTTAAGTTGAAGAACAAATCAGAAACCAGGATTTAAAGATGAAGTAAAACTGTTTTATGACTTAAAAAAAAAAATGCTTCGAAATGCAAGTAACATAAGATTCACCTGATTTCTTCTACTTCTTCTTGCTCTATCGGCTGTACAGGAGCAGTCTTGGAGAAGAGTAGACTGTGATGACTAACTCCAGCTATACCGAGAGTTTCCAGGAACTTAACGTGTGATTCCAGAGTTTCATCTCTATTGAAACATAAAAAGATAAGTGAATCCATATTCAAAATAAACCACCTTCTAAGAAGTGAGAGTTTGCTTACAATTTAATCTGGTTGTAATGCTCTTCATATAGTTGCTGCTGTGTAGGTGAAACATCAAAGCCTCCCTTGGGGAGACTAAAAAGTTCCCGAAGATCCTAAAACAAAAAAAAAATATTTGACATAAACATTTGGAAACATATGAAAGAAAAGCCAGGAAAACATTTAGACCTCCATGAACAACAGAATTGAGAATATACCTGCTGGCTGAAGTAGCGAATTTGTTCTTTATGCTCAGTTGCAGTTTTAAACAAGCCTCCCTTGTATACCTAAAGACATATACCGATGGCATTATATCATACAATCGATCATACATATCAAAATCACTCACCTATTATACCAAACCAAGGAAAACAAAAATGTCACGGACCTGCTTTCTGTATATCTTTTCTTCAACAGTAGCTGAGGTCATTAACCTATAAACGATGACATCCTTTGTTTGCCCAATTCTATATGCTCGATCAACACTCTGGTTGTCAGTGCTGCATAGATATCAGAAAATCAAGGCATGAGACTAAAAATATTAACAACTTCCCCAACACTAGTTTTTGACTACATCAAGTTTCACAAGCAAGGTATATTAGAAGAGAAATGATAACACATAAGTTTTGCATCATATACATTAACATCCTATTAGAGATCCGGCAATAAGCATATAAATTAAAACAGGAAGCAATATTCTGCTGCTTCAATTTGGTAACTCGATCTTCAACAAGCTAGAGATGCAGAATTCTGATAGACGAGTTAATATTAGACGAAACGTTTAGACTTAGGCTGTTTAAAGAATAGACAACAGATGTAAGTACCTTGGATTCCAGGCAGGGTCAACCACAATCACACGGTCAGCCTTTGTCAGAGTAAGGCCCAGACCACCAACTTGAGATGTCAAGAGAAATATAGGAGCCACATGACCACTTTGAAATTCCTGGAATATATTTAGGTTTTAAAGAACTGTAATAGCATGAAGACAAGAGAGAATAACTAATTCGGGAAAAAATTGATAAGTAATGTGTTTGAGAAGAGAAAAACCCACTTCAACAGTCTTTAATCTGTCAGGGGCTTTTGTTGTACCATCAATTCGCAAGAAACTATAACCGTTGGAGGTAAGAGAATCCTGAAATTCCAAGCGCAACCCATAAAGAATCCTTAAAATTTCAAGGATAACCATTGTGGGTAAAGTTAGCAGCAAACCTGAATGAGATTAAGCATCTTGCGTGTCTGGGAGAAGATTAGAACACGGTGTCCTTCTGGAATCAAATTGTCCTGAGTAACGTTGTAAAAAGGATGTCAGAGAAACATAAGAAATGAATGTCACTTATTGAACCATAAATGTGACCTAACCAGTAGCGACATGATGAATGACAATTTGCAAGAGATACTGTCATTTTTGGTCTGAAAATCATCTGTATCCACATTGTCTGCAATATGCATAGCCAATCTCTCTGCCACGCCTGCTTCTTCTTGTGTTAATGTTGATTCCATTCCTTCGAGGACATCTTCAGCAGCCCTCTTAGTCAAGAGAAGCGGGTGGTCACATATTTTCTTCAGAATCTGTTTTATAACAAAACAATAATGTAAACTGCCAGATATTAAATTAATTTTTGTGAACAGACAAGAGTTTAAACAGGAATTATAATTGAAGTGTTTACAGAGAGGAAAAGACGCCACTTTCCCATGTAACATATATTATAAGAGAACTAAGCAAAGTGTTTAAAGATCTGAAACTGAGTCCATATTTATTTAACGAATTTACTGGATAAGAGAACACAAAGACAAAAATACTTGATCAAACAAAATAGAAACAAGAAGAGGGCTTCAAGTTACCGTTAGAGCTGCTAGAGGCGAACCGTCAAAAGCTGACAGAACAATTTCACTGTTTAAGAAAGCTTCATATAATTGCCTCTGCAACAAAGAGATAAGTATCAGTAGTTCTACAAGACTGCGAATATTAGACCAACGACAGTACTTATGTGTATACGAGTTACACCTGGCAAGCTGTTAACCGTAGCCATACGACAATTTCGTCCTTCTTTGAAAGTTTGGAGGTTGTGGCATCATCACCAAAGACCTCACTCTTAAGGCGCCGCAAGAAGAAAGGTTGAATATGCTCCCTCAAGTTCTATTAATCAGAAGGACGTAAACAAAAAAAATTTACTTGCATCCCTGACTCTAAGATGATGCGTGACAATCTATAATTTAATTTTTGCTATATTTCATGTGTAATTGATTCATACTAAACATGGTAGGCAGATATTAGCATTGAGATTGTAAAACTAACATGAAGACTTATCCTTTGCTTCCTAATAGGAAATACAATCAATAGTAATCATAGAAAAGAGCTAGATTCAACAAGACATGCCAGGATAAGAGGAAGAAAGCTCAAAACCTATAAAAACGTCTACAGCTACAGTCCAAAATAATAGCCACTCAAGCATAATCGAATTGAATCCCCACCTTTGCTACTGTTGAGCCTATCCTTTGTTCTCTATCAGAGGCATTTTTGTCAGTTCCACGAAGAATGTAATGCTCATAGTTCTGCTTAAACCTGTTAAAGCTTAAAGGCTTAGTAATACAAAGCTGGTAAATGTACTTTGACAAATATGAATGAGGAAAAAGATGTTTACCAATTCTTGTCACCGAGTAACCCAGGGCAGCTGAAGTTGAAGAGAGCCCACAATTCCTATAAAAATGAAGATGGAAACGATAGGCGGCATTATGATTGCAAGCTTATATACATAGATGAAAAGATATTTTGACCAACGTTAAATGTTATAGGCAATACCTTAAGATTATTCTGGATTGGTGTACCACTTATTATTATTCGGTGAGAACTTGGAATCTCAAGCAAACTCTTGGCCCTTTGAGTGCTTGGGTTCTTAATAAGATGTCCCTAGAAGTGTAAGCGGAAATACATCATACTGATACTAGTGGAAAAAAGGTCATAACATACACTAACAGTAGCATCTCAGGGCTTAATAGATCATAGTGCATACACATTATACCAAGTACCGGTTTCATTTAGGCAACTATTAGTACACCGACCTCACAAATGAGAAGAGATTGTTGTTTTACCTCGTCTAGAATCATGTAGTCCCATTTGATTCCATCTTCGTCATCCTCATCAGTATAAAGGTGGTCACCTTGCAAAGCCTTTGTATTGTTCCGTACGATATCATAGGTTGTCAAAAGAACACCTTTACCCTACAGAAGTTAGAGATATATCAGGTTAAAAACTCATAGCATTTTTCAATAAAATAAAATAAAACTATCTGGAGCAAAACAAAACCAAGAAAGAAATAATAAAATATTTGTCAGCCTAATCAATCTAAAAAATATGAAAATATGCTGCTATACAGATAGAGATGACAGGAGGTAGGCTCAACTGAATGCATTCATTCACAGAAATTCCTGTACAATTACCTGGTTAATCTTCTAGTCACAAATCAAGTCAAAATGTAAATGAAATATAATTGCATAGCTAAGTCATCAGTGATATTTCTCAGGCTAACACTGGAAGAAAGAACATGTACCTGTAGAATGTGCTGGAGATCATATTCTCGAGCTTTTGTAGAATTGCCGTAGTATCTTTGAAGATGAAAGATGAAAGAAAAAAGTCAGTAAATAATATTTAACACCAGTTCAGTAAATAACAAGCAAAGAAACCGATCTTACTCCCTAGTCATTTGTGAAAGTCCTACGGTAGCTAATTCTTTCATCCAGTGAGGCAGCAGGGTTTTTGGTGCCACTACCAGAGCACGTTTGATTAATTTAGAGTGGAACAAACCAGCAAGAAAACTACATATCTGCAATTCAAATCAACCGAAATAAGCCTTGCATTATTACAAACAACAAAAAAAAAAAAGAAGAAGAGAGAAAGGGCAGGTTAAAACAAATTTCCTTACCTGCATAGTTTTACCTAAACCCATGTCATCTCCAAGTATTCCACCTTTCCCTTGGATATGCAGTGACCAAAGCCACTTCAAACCTTCCCTCTGATGTGGATATAACATCGTTGCAATCTTTCCACGCAATGTGTAAGAAAATTTGGGGCCAGTTAAAGTGATAGACCCTTCATCCTCCAACACTCTCTCGTCATAACCATGTGTTTCAATGGTGTAAGACCGAGCTGGCTTTTTAGGCTTTTCAAGATGGCTTTTCATTTCAGCCGCCTTTTTCCCAGTTAAAAGGACACAGTCATCATCATCATCCTCGTCTAATTCTCTTAGCTTGGCAGCATTCGACGTTCCGACTGATCTTAGCTTCTGACTGGCCTCTATATGTCTAGTCGTCTTTAGACTTTGGTCGATTTCCTTGCGTTGGCCCTTCCCACGGTCACGATTGTATTCCTGTTTATACTCTTCAGACTTGTCGACATACTGCTGACCAGAAAATGAGTTTTGCTTTCCAACATTTGAAATTCTTTCTCCCCATTCGCCTGCAAACTCATAACTAGTTTTCTCTTCCTGGATGGCAAAACCAACATTTCCTTGCCTATGATTGAGACTATCAGCACCAGCATTACCTGTTCTAACCACATCTGACGAGGTCTCGGATAGATCCGCTATCAAGGAAAATGAGGATTTGACGCTCTCAAAATCAAAATCATTAACCCGGCTCTTAACTGGACCCGCATCCAAGTCATTGCTTTGGTTATCTTTTTTCTTCTGAATCGACATTGTCCCAAGCTTAGAGGTCAAATCATCCAAAATATCCATAATCTCATTCCTTCCTCCACCATCTTGTCTTTCCTCCTTATGCTTGAACTGAGGTGAGGGCGAACCAAAGTCTGTGATAATCGAGAAGTTGGGCTCGTCACCCACCTCTGTGTTAGCTTCCTTCGTTTCATCCCAAGATGTGAATTTGTCCCCAGCTCCAGCACTCTCGAGTGGTGTATCTCTTTTACCTGATTCGAGCATCATGCAAGACAAACGCACTCGAGTAAAGTTATCTGACGCAGTATAGTAACAGCTGTAAAGAACGAAAATCAAACAACAGACTACCCCAGATTTCGAAGAACCCTAATTTCAAAGTAATCTAATAGAGCAGAATTTGAATACATCGTCAATGGAAAACTACTCGTTTGTTTTTGTAAACGGGGAGAAATGGGCATGCCCAAAACCCTAGAATCGGGTGAAAAACTGAGGATTACCTGGGGAATCGAAATCAGCCAAATCAGGATCGTCATCATCTCGATCGGCTAAGTCTTCCTTCGGAGAGGCCTTGCAGAGGCGACGTCGTCCAGCGAGCTTAATCATGGACTTCTTCGTTCCTTCATCATCTTCTCCATCTGAAACCCCCAAAAGCAATATCTAAAATCAAAGACAGAAACGAATCCGAAACGACAGACAAACAATAGGAGAATTTTCGTACGGGAAGAAGAGGGAGGCTGTTTAGGAGGCGCAGAAAGATCCTGGAGGAGACGATAGTGACGATCGTTCAAGCTCTGAGGCTTTCTTCTATTGGTGGCCGTGTTATCCGCCATTGCAACACAGTCTCTGGAGATGAGTTGTGTTTCCCGATGGTCGATTGTAATAATGGAGAGAAGACTGAGAAGAAGAGAATGTTTCGAATCCCGCCTTTCCTTCCACTTTTTAAAATTTGAAAGATTTCTCACTTCCAATACTCCCTGATTTAACCTAAAATATGTTTTTTTTTTGGGTCAAATATTTTTGTGAAATTGTTATCTTTTTCTGATTTTTTTTGTTTGGTTTGTTCCGAAATCCGAGTCCACCACTAATGGCTTTTTATTTCACGTTGGAAACAAATATACGACCAATAGTTTATATGCTCTCTCTTTATTTAGGATGGGTGGGAAAAAAAGGATCATAGCACATCGTTTGGCAATTACAATTTGTTCCTATAGTTGTCTATTGTAACGCACAAACTGTATCATATGATATATATGGAGCATTACAACAACAAAACTTGGTATTTGGTGTACACGAAGATTTGATTCAACAGGCGAAACGCCCAAAAAAGAAAAATCGGTTGTTGTCGACTTCTTCTCTAACAAACGGAGGCTCTCGTGCACTGCAACGCGCCCGCTGAACTTGTGAGTTCCTTGACGTTTTTAGCGTTTGCCACTGTGAACCTCTGATCTGGGCCGTAATTGGGCCGGGCCTTTCTAACACCTTTTGAAAGGCCGAAACATGCCCCGTTCTCGAAGTAATCATTCACCGAATAGAATCTCCATTGCAATTGGTCTCCGTGGCTACGTTTCTTCCACGTCACCTAAATAACAACAACATTGTTTTCAATCAAAGATTGAACAATAAATCGCGTTTGGGTTACGGTTGCGTTTAAATAGAACGAAACGCACCTCTTTCCTTCCTGATTTTGGCGCGACGAAATAGTTGGATTCGCTTTTGACACGTGGACTCATGCTTCCGCCGATAGCATATTGAGTCCATCCTTGGTAATAGTTATTTGCCACGTGTGCATATCCATGTCGGACCCTGCGTTTCAATCCAGCTTTTCACATGGTTAAAGCAAAATAAACATGGGAGAAGAGAACTATTAAACCGCCTAAAATTTATACCAAAATGATGAAAATAGTATAGATTTTTAAAAATAGTCTAAAAGTTATAACATCTTAATCCTTAACCTCAAAACTAGCCTTAAATTATTAGTCTTAAATTATAATCCTTGAAACTTTCAACCAAAAAAAAAAATTATAATCCTTGAAACTCATATATTCAACCTAAACAAGTAAAGAAAAATCCCAATATAGTAGATAACCAAATTAAAATAACACCAACCTTGGCATTCTCTGGTTACAGTTAGGACCAAAATGGTTAAACACAACAGTGACTCTCATCTCCTTGTCTCTTACATATCCATCATCGTGTCCCAAAAGCATGACTTTGTCTTGGTTCCTAAACCAATTGTTGGACACGGTGACGTCAGTCGTCCCTCGTGTGACATCAAGAAGACCATCTTGACAATCGTAGAGAGTGTTATGATCAATCCACACTTTTCTTGCAGTGACTAACCGAATCGCGTCACCGTCCACTTGGCCGAGTTCAATGATCTTTGAGTCCGGCCCCATCACCGAGCTCGGTGGATGCGGTTTACAATCATGGATCTTCAAACCATGTATGATCACATCTATAGCCTAACTATATCCAAAAACAAATCAAAACTTTATAATATCTTAAATGGAAATATATTTTGTTAATAGCGAAAAATTTGTATACCTTATAGACGATGAGACAAGCTGGACCAGAGATGTGAACGCTAACACCGCGACCATCGAGGGTAGTGAAGCTACTAATGAGAAGTGGTTTATGAAGATTGATCTTCATGTTTCTCTTGAAAGTGATCCATTTTTTGCCTTTGATTAGGGTTGCTCCAAATCTTAAAGTTCCGGGCTTAGGGTTTAAAGGATCATCGGAAGGATCAGTTACCTTGTAATGTGTAACATCTCTACCGATATTACCCATCATCTTTCCTGCAAATCCGACCGAGCATCTGGCAAGTTGTTGACGGAATCGACGCCAATGCGGGTTTGGTCTCCAACACTTGTCCATAACATTTAGTTTCGTGGTAGCAGTGGTTTTGAATGCGACATTTGCAATAAAAAGGACGATCACAAGTTGAACCAAGGCGGTTTTGAAGAATGTAACCATCTGATATTGTGTTTGATTAAATGATATACAAGATGAGTTTAAAAAAAAAATTGTTTTATATTGTGATCAATGATAAAAATGAAGTTTATTGATGTGTGGTTTGAAGAAATGATAACTATGTATAGTTTATATAGAGAAACATGAGAGAAAAGTTCGTTTTTGGTTTTTGGTTAATTCGAGTTCTTGTGAAACTTGAGAGTTGAGAAGTTGGAACAACTTGAAGCAATATTCTAAAAGAGATTGATGTTTCTTGGAATCCTTTAGATTTGTTGTGAACTCCTTTCTTTGTTACTATTTTTGGTATTAAGATGTTGGGTTAAGTGATTGGAAGCGAAATAAGTTAATTTTACATTAAAAATTGAATTCAGGCTTTCGTTTGTTTACAAATTAATTGGTGAGCTAGATGTGTGTGTGTTTTTTTTTTTAATCTTTTTCTAAAATTGATAAAAATACTAGCATATACAATAATTTTAGTTATGTGTTTTACCTTATAACGGATATTCAATAACCGATATTCAATAAGAACATCTCTATCAAAAACTTTTATTTGATTAGTGGGAAAAGGGGTCTTTGTGTAAGTGAAGGTTGAATGTAATTTTGCGTAACCTGAACATTAATGTATTCTATCAAATTCAAAAAGAAATGCAACTACAATAAAAAAAGTTAAAACGTTTTTGTTTATATGAAAAATCTTGATTATGTGTCTCTGAACTCTAATAGTAAAACCCTAAAAACTGGCGGGAATTGCAGAGGTATAATCTTCCCTTTCTGCTAATAGACCTTGACGGAAAGCTATCTCACTCTTTTCTCTTGTTTTTTCCCGCTCATCTAAAAGCCATGAATAGAGGCGGAAATTCCAAAAAGCGACCGCCTCCGTCGATTACCCCACCGGCGGGGAAGCATCGGGCCACGGGCAATCCGACACCATCCCCGGCCGTCGGAACCCTAGAGGATGAGTTTGTGGACGAGGGTATGGTCGTGGAGGAAGAAGCCCTATTGTTAGGCAAAGAGGATGAGGAATCCCTAATCCTTCGGGACATCGAGGAGCGTGAAGCGGTTTCCGCGCGGTCGTCGACTTGGGCTCGACCTCCTCTCTCACCGGCTTATCTCTCAAATTCACAGAGTATCAGTTGAGTTACTGGAAGAATTTGTCTTTGGGTTTCTTCATCTTATGATGCTGGGAAGTGCACTGCTCAACATTTCGGATTTTTTTTGTTTTTGGTTTGTTAGTTTTTCAGCAATTAGAGATTGATTATGTAATTAGGGAGAGTCATAAGGAGCTGTTACCGGGTTCCTCAGGGCAAGCTGCAGTCATCAGGATTTTCGGGGTAACCAGAGAAGGTACGTGTTTAACGATTCCCTGGGCGATTTATAAATCTAAAACTTCCGTTTTAGGAACAAAGTTTTAGTTGCTGCAATTTTTCTTTTAAGTGTTCTGGTGGATATCAGATTTTTTTTGTTATCTGTGCTGAATTTTTTTCTTCCTTTTCTTGTTTTGCCTTCTGTCTCTTCTGTGTAAGGGGTGGGATATGGTTGAATATGACATGAAGAACGATGTCATTTCATAGCTAAGCTATATTCCTTGTAGCATTTTCCTTTCATTGATGAACTTGTATTTCTGGTGTATTTTCAGGTCATAGTGTGTGTTGCTATGTTCATGGGTTTGAGCCGTATTTTTACATTGCTTGCCCTCCTGGAATGGGGCCAGACGATATTTCTCATTTCCATCAGACTCTTGAGGTATTTTCTATTTAGGCCAAATTAACCTTTGAGATTGTTGTAGTTTGATCTCCCTTGTCTTTTCTCTAATGCTCATCTGCCTCCTTCAGGGAAAGATGAAGGAATCCAATAAAAATGCCAACGTTCCAAAATTTGTTCGCCATATAGAAATGGTGCAAAAACGAAGCATTATGTATTACCAACAGCAAATATCCCAAACTTTTCTGAAGATTACAGTTGTATTGCCAACTATGGTGGCTAGCTGTCGCGGTATGATTTCCAAATGTTTGTGCTTTATGGGTCTACTATCTCCTTTACTCATTTTTCTCAATGCATTTATTAAATTGGTAGGCATCCTTGATAAAGGCATACAAATTGATGGATTGGGTATGAAGAGCTTCCAAACATACGAGAGCAATATTGTTTTTGCTCTTCGCTTCATGGTTGATTGCGATATTGTGGGAGGAAATTGGATTGAAGTGTGTACTGGGAAATATAAGAAGAATGCAA
This sequence comes from Kernera saxatilis, assembly GCA_900406395.1. Classification (NCBI taxonomy): domain Eukaryota; kingdom Viridiplantae; phylum Streptophyta; class Magnoliopsida; order Brassicales; family Brassicaceae; genus Kernera; species Kernera saxatilis. Next base: position 32,391 of record OVAY01000161.1, read on the forward strand.
ACACTTTGTCATACTGCCAATTGGAGTTCCATTGCCTGTATCCTCATCTAAGATCTTTGAGTTTCTTTTTTTGAAGCAAGAATATGTTTATCTAGTAGCAGATTCTATTATTCATTACTTTCCTTGACAAGGGTTTTAGGTACTCAGATTTGATCAGTCATGCTGCAGAAGGTGAATACTCAAAAATGGCTCCATTCCGTGTACTAAGTTTCGATATTGAGTGTGCAGGTCGTAAAGGTCACTTTCCAGAGGCTAAGCATGATCCCGTGATCCAGGTTAGCCGTTTTTGCTAAAATTTTATCTCTCTATATGGTAGCTTTGTTCTCATCCCTCTTGAAACAACATTCCCATTGCTTTTCTAGATAGCAAACCTTGTAACTCTTCAGGGAGAGGATCAACCATTTGTACGCAATGTGATGACTCTTAAGTCATGTGCTCCAATCGTAGGCGTAGATGTCATGTCTTTTGAAACAGAAAGAGAGGTCTTACTAGCTTGGAGGGTAAATGTTTTTGCCTCCTTTCGTATTTCATTACCACATGTGCATTACTTGCCCTTCATATATTTTTATGTTTTTGGGACATTAAATTGCAAAACCAAGCTCTGCTACAGTTTTTTTATTATTTAAATCCGGAAGGACTCAGTGAAGGATTTAGTAAATTTTATGTTACCACTGCAATTTTGTGGTGGGTATGCTGAAGCATGCGTTCTGCTGATGGATATTGATGTATTGGTTGCAGGATTTTATTCGTGATGTTGATCCTGATATCATCATTGGCTATAACATCTGCAAATTCGATTTACCTTATCTGATTGAGGTACTTGAACATTAACCTCTATTTTTATTGGCGGATCATTATATCACATCTGGTTAGTAGAAGCATGCTCTTTCACATCTGTTGCTACATTCCGTTGTGCTGAATGGCACATGTATATCGAATCTTTACCTAGAAAATATGCTGTTTTCTGATTCTCAGAGAGCTGCGACACTGGGAGTAAAGGAATTTCCTCTTCTTGGTCGTGTAAAGAACAGTGGTGTCCGGGTCAGGGTCTCAACGTTTTCATCAAGGTGATGTAGGAGTAACTGGTGCTTGCAAGCTGGCATCGCTTTCTCCTTAATTTTTTTGTTATGCTTCATGCTTTTTGTGGCTAATGAGTGCACTAAACTTGCATCGTATAGTATTATGTTACTTATTTACTTCCCATAGTAACATGTGCCATGTTTCAGACAACAAGGAATAAGGGAAAGTAAAGAGACCACTATTGAAGGACGATTTCAGTTTGACCTTTTTCAGGTTTCTGTACCTAGAAAATTCTTTTTGGTCGAGTCATTCTTAGATTGTTTCTATGTAGTTCATTGCAAAGACATCAACATCCTTCTTCTTTTATTTATTGTAGGCAATACTTAGAGACTACAAATTAAGTTCTTATTCGCTGAATTCTGTCTCAGCTCACTTTCTATCTGAGCAGGTGAAACCGAGTAATTATGCTTAGAATTTCAGGTTCTTTTTCTTTTTCTATGTGGCTAACATGATTGTCTTCTTCAGAAAGAGGATGTCCACCATTCTATAATAACCGATCTTCAGAATGGGAATGCGGAAACCAGGAGGCGTCTTGCTGTTTATTGTTTGAAGGTACCTACTTTTGTTTATTCTGGAGTATTTCTGCCTCTGTCTTGTTGCATTGCCGGTTATTAGATATATAGAAGATTTTCTAACTAGCTATCAGGCTTGTCTAACTAGGTAAAGGTCCTAGGGATCGTTTTGTTATTGCAGAACCCTGGTGGTCTCAATAATTTTTTCTCTGTTAGTAGTCAACCATCTGAATCTTATGAAATGGTTAAACTTAACCACCTTCCTCTTTGCTGTTACAGGATGCATATCTCCCTCAGAGGCTTCTGGACAAACTGATGTATATATATAATTATGTCGAAATGGCTCGTGTAACTGGTGTCCCTATTTCCTTTCTTCTTGCTAGAGGACAGAGTATCAAGGTAGTTCTCAACTAATAGTTTCTGGATTACTGTTTCAGTTGACTATGGTGGCTGATATTTTGTATCTCAACATTTTTTTACTAGGTTCTATCTCAGCTTCTGAGGAAAGCTAAACAGAAGAACCTGGTTCTTCCGAATGCTAAACAGTCGGGGTCCGAACAAGGAACTTATGAAGGCGCAACTGTAAGTTGGTGATTTGCGAGTCTTAAAAACATTTATTTTCTGCCTCTCGTTTGTATTAGTTTCTATATAATCTTTTGAGGAAGACACATCATTAGTGAAAAATCTTCCACTGTTTTGACATGTCTGTTGTTTGGATGTTTCAAATGATAATCAGGTTTTAGAAGCAAAAACAGGTTTCTATGAAAAGCCAATTGCAACTCTGGATTTTGCTTCATTGTACCCGTCAATTATGATGGCATATAATCTGTGCTACTGCACCTTGGTAATTCTTTCTGACATTTTCTTTTTAACTTTTGTTTATTTTATCATCCATTGTTCATACACCATATTAATTTGGGAGCATTTTACCATTTTCTTATCTTTGAAGGTGACACCTGAAGATGTACGCAAACTGAATCTTCCACCTGAGGATATCAATAAAACTCCATCAGGAGAAATATTTGTTAAGCAAAATTTACAAAAGGTTGCTGTTTTTTGTTGGATTAATTATCCTCAGTTACCTTAAATTCTGTTAGATAATTTATTTCAGAAAATACAACAAATAATTCATCTCAGGGAATACAGCAGTTTACAAGGAAAACAAATAATTTATTTCAGGGTATACTTCCAGAAATTCTTGAAGAGCTTATTACAGCCCGTAAAAGAGCTAAAGCAGATTTAAAGGTAACTGAACTTTTGGTTCTGGAGAAACTCTTGTAGTATGTGCATACCTGTATGCAGCCTTGAACAACTACTATTGAAACTGGTATTGTCTAATTTAGGAGGCTAAGGATCCGCTTGAGAAGGCTGTTTTAGATGGTAGACAGTTGGCGTTGAAGGTAAACTTCTTACTGCCAATTTCTTTAAGTTGGTCATTCAGAAATTGATTAGAATGTTCTGAAAATTATGAACAATGTACCCTGTAAGTTGCTCTTATACATTTGTTTCCTATTGTTGTATCAGATCAGTGCAAATTCTGTGTACGGGTTTACAGGAGCCACTATTGGGCAGTTACCATGCTTAGAAATATCCTCAAGTGTAACTAGCTATGGTACTTCTTTGTGAGCACTGCAACTTTTGTAGACAAGTATCTTTCTGTGTTTATTCTGATGGACGTGTGTCTTTTTGAAGGTCGTCAGATGATTGAACAAACGAAGAAATTTGTGGAAGATAAATTCACAACATTGGGAGGGTATGAATACAATGCAGAGGTACATTTTCAATTAATTACTCGTGGTATTGAAAAGTCTGAGTGAAGCTGAAGCATAAGTTTGCTCTTAGATTTCTTGAATTTGACGGACAATGATGTATTAGGTTATTTATGGAGACACGGATTCAGTCATGGTGCAATTTGGAGTATCGGATGTAGAAGCTGCGATGAACTTGGGGAGGGAAGCTGCAGAATATATTAGCGGAACTTTTATCAAAGTGAGTGATTTGTTTTGCTAGGAGCATATCATAAACTTCTCCCTGATCCATGGGGGAGAGGTGCCAGATTACGTGATATCTTGAAAACAAGTTATAACGGGCTGATTTCGTTTTCTGTTCCTTGATTGTGTATGATGTCATAAAGCCCATCAAATTGGAGTTTGAGAAGGTCTATTTCCCATATCTGCTGATTAACAAGAAGAGGTATGCTGGTTTGCTGTGGACAAATCCTCAAAAGTTTGACAAAATGGACACCAAAGGTAAATCTTCGTAGCTCACAGCTTATTTCTTGTTCTATTTTGGACTAAGTATCAATATGACTGGCTCTGGCAGGAATCGAGACAGTACGAAGGGATAATTGTTTACTGGTTAAGAACCTCGTGACTGAGAGTCTTCACAAAATATTAATTGATAGAGATGTTCCAGGCGCAGCTGAGTATGTTAAGAATACAATTTCGGATCTTCTCATGAACCGTATTGACTTATCACTTTTGGTGATTACTAAGGTAATATGTTTTGCTTGATTTCTTATCTTGTGAAGTATATGGTCATGGTTAGAGCCATCTGTGAAAACCTAAAAAATACACTATCTTTTCAAAACTTCAACCTTGAACAAAGAAACATGTGATAGATTTCAAAATTCTGTATCCCCTTTTTATGAACTGTTAGGCGACTGAACAACAAGCCCAAATTAGTGGTTGGATTTTTTTTTTTTTAAATGACAAGTTATGCTTTGATGCATTTGAAGTCTTTGGGATCCGGTTGTAAAGCATTCATTTTTGGAGTCTTTTGGAATCGACTTATATGCTACTGATGCATTTCTCAAATTATAGGGTCTAACTAAAACAGGAGATGATTATGAAGTTAAATCAGCTCATGGTGAACTTGCTGAACGCATGCGGAAGGTTTGTAGTACTCTTTATCGTTATGTTATCTATCATTTGCATGATTAAACATTTCTTATCTTACATGTTAAGATAACTCTATGGAAAATTTCATTCCTTAACTTACTCTAGTTCCAGCATCACATGCACACCCTCAAACTGAACAATAGAAGTGCTAAAAAGTTAAGATTTTTTTTTGGCTTTGAGAAGATCTATGTGATTCTTCCGGCGTCATTTAGGAGCTCCAGAAGTACAGTGATTTTTCTTAATGCATGCATTCATTTGGTGAATATATGATGAGGTTGCTCTGAAACTGAGACCTGTTTTACGGAGACTGATGATCTATATCATGTGAAATTTGAAAACCTTAGAGATGTTTGCTTTTTCACATGTGACAGAGGGATGCTGCTACAGCTCCAAATGTTGGGGATCGGGTACCGTATGTTATTATAAAAGCTGCTAAAGGTGCCAAGGTAGCTTTAATGTCAACGTTATTTTTATCTCTTTTATAAGATGTTGAGGCCATTCTCTTCTACCGAGCTGATCTCATTTTGATGCCAACTAGGCTTATGAACGGTCAGAAGATCCAATCTACGTGCTTCAGAATAACATCCCTATAGACCCAAATTACTACTTGGAGAATCAGATTAGCAAGGTCAGTTGGAAGTGGGGTCTGTCTATAATAAGTTTATTCTCTACTCTTTATTCTGGTGCTTGGAGGTTAAAGCAGATGCTGTTTTCAGCCGATTCTTAGGATTTTCGAGCCAGTCTTAAGAAATGCCAGCAATGAACTTCTTCATGGAAGTCACACGAGGTCAATATCAATTACTACTCCTTCAAACAGCGGCATAATGAAATTTGCGAAGAAACAACTGAGCTGTGTTGGCTGCAAAGTTCCGATCAGGTACTTAATAGTTACTTGCCTATGTATTGTTAGAAGAATATTAGGATCCTGCAAGTTCTATACTTGATCCTTGATTGTCTGTTCCTGATGTATTTTTTCTGTCTTCGAAGTTTCTTATCATTTAATTATTTTGTTCCTGTAATCTTGCTTATCAATTTTTTGGTTTTAACTTCAACCAGCAATGGAACACTGTGCGCACGTTGCAAGGGAAGAGAGGCCGAGTTATACTGCAAAAACGTATCTCAAGGTAAGCTACTTTTTTCCCTTTTCTATAGACTTCATGATCCGTCATTAATCTTTGAAAAAATGTTGTAAAATCAGTGTCAGACCTAGAGGAGCTCTTTGGGAGGCTGTGGACCCAGTGCCAGGAGTGCCAAGGCTCTCTTCACCAAGATGTCTTGTGCACCAGGTTTTGCTTTTATATATACATTTTTTTTTTAAATTAACTTGGTAACTGATTCTGATCCGACTTCTTAATCTGGGATTTCTTATTGGTCCTTAACAGTCGAGATTGTCCGATATTTTACCGGAGAATGAAAGCACAAAAAGACATGGCTGTGGCCAAGCAACAGCTCGACCGTTGGAGCTTCTAAGTATTTAAAGTTGTTCTTAGCTTTTCTTCTCAACTGGTTTCTTTGCTGTTGAATTTTCCGTTTAGTTAGAACGTTAGGTCCTATTTAGATCGGCTTTGGGATGTTATAATTGGAACCTCTTTTGCTTCTTTGTACGTAGCTTTTGATTAATACAGAAAGATAATTCCTCTTGCGTATTTCCTTGTTTCGGCAGGCTAAGAATTTCATGTTTTTATCAAATCAACAAAATTTTTGAATGTCTTACAAACTACTCCTCGAGATATAGGTACTATTATTCTTCTGCTTGGACTGTACAATGTGCTACACAAAGTATGAACATGAAGCTTAAGTGCTTAACCATATGGTCTTCGCCTCATCAAGTCAAGTGTACAGCCTTATCCTCGTCGTTATAGGTTGTCTGCACATTGGGCATGTCTTGACAACAATGCCACATTCCTTGCACGTCTTCATGTGAAAATAAAAGCAACAGAGATGTCAAAAACACCGGTTCGGTTCATAGAACAAGCAAGAATTTTGCAAATTTCACTTACAGTGTGACCGCAGCCAAAAGCCATGTCCTTTGGATTCGTCAAGCAAATCGGGCATACCTTTTTGGGAAACAAAAGGAATGTAAATCTTAGTATCCATAAACTGACAGAGAACAGCAAAAAAAGATGGAAATAGAGAGTTTACTGGAGCCGTTCTGTCACTTTTCTCTGCAGTTTCTGTTACTGGATTTGGCACTGATCTAACAGCATTGTCACGCTCTATGACCTCCGGTGGTGGTGGGAGTGGCTTGTGGTGCAAACGGGAACCGTGCACTTGTTTTCTACTGTTCACAAGCACAATCAAAGGTCATTTTGGTTGGCAACTTTTCAAGTATCTAATGGAACTAAACACTATAAAACTGGGATACAACAAGTCTCCCAAGGTAAAAACTTTACTCCACTTACTTGAGACTTAACGTGGCCTTGTATTGAAAAGGAATCTCCATGAGAGCTGCGAGTGCAAAAGCAGCCTCCTTTTTAGCTGCATCTTTATGCTCTGACATTATCTCTGTGAAGTTCACAAACTACGGAAGGAAACAGAGTTTTTCACTGATCATCATATCCGGAAAACACAATGAAAAACTGCTATTCTATGTTTTATTATTTTACCTGGAAGTTATCGAATTCGCGGTTAGGGATATTGTCATCGAATTGTTTCATGGTGTCCCATGGTCCATCTCCTACTCCAACCAAGACGATCGACAATGGGTAATGGCTGGCAAATTTATATCGATCAACATAAGTATGAAACTATGACCATGAATCTGAGCTTATTGAATACTTTACCTAGCTGCCATTATGGAGTTCATAGTAGCTTCTTCCTGTGGACTAAGCCGACCAAGTGGCACATCTGGATTCCTTGTGACCTGACCATCTGCTATAATGACAAGAACATGGTATTGCATATTGTTCTGCTCGACTATGTCGATGGCTGCATCAATAACCGGGGCAAACGATGTAGGACCTGCGCGAGAAGAATACGCAGAAAAAACGATAAAGCTTTCTTTTGGAATAAGAGAGAGAGAGCAAACTTTGAAAACTTTGTAGTCACACACGAATACCGGACAACTTCAAATGTGGAACAATCTCTCTGTATCTTTTAACCGCTTTTTCCAATCCGTCGCAGCTTTTGTTTTCGGGATAAAAGCTGAATACATATTGATCGCGTGTTGTTACTGCATGAAGATGAATACATAAATACCATTTAGAGTTTTGCTAATCTTCATCTTGAAAGCAAGAATTAAGAAACTAATTACCATCGCCAAAACCGAAACAAGGTATAAGATCATCTTCATCAAATGGAGACAATGTACGACCAATTATCGATATCGCTTGCTCATATGGATTCTGTCTTTTACCAATGGCATGAAGGCTTTTTCTGTTGAATGAATATCTTCCTGCAACGAGATTCAGAACATAAAACTAAAACCATTGAATCATCTCATTAACATGTGAATCAAATTAGTAAAATCAAAACTAAATCACCTGTCCACTCATTGCTCTTGGTGAAGTCAATTCCTAAAATCAAATTTGAAGATTCAAGTCCAGCTTCTCTCAGAGAAGTTATCACCTAATAATAGCAAGTCCACAAAACACCGTTCTTCTTATGAATTTACTATCGCTTTGCTTCATCAACAGAAAATAAATAAAAAAACACTTAAATCAAGAAACCAAGAGAAAGTTGGTAAATCTTTGAAACCTGATCCAAGCTGTTGAAATGATCAGCAATATATGAAGGTTGCTGATTACGTTTATTGCATCTGATCATTGGAAAACCCCAGCTTCACAAGAACCCACCCAAAAATCCAATCTTTGAGAATATGATCAGGACAGATACAAGTTGCAAGTATATAATATCAACCTTGAGTTTGTCGAAGACCAAGAAGAGTTTCAGAATTGTTTTTGTAGAAAAAAAATAAAGCTTTTATTGGAGATTCTCTTTTGAAAAAAAATGATCAGAATAAAAAGAAAAGAGAAAAGAAAGAAAACAAAAGTGGGTTTGTTGAATCTTGAAAGCTAGTGGAACGTGACCCTTTGCTTGCGGCGGCAAGAAACCAATGCGTACTTTGCTCTCTCACACGCAATCAATCTGGAAAATATGGTCTCGTCTCTGCGTCATTAATGATGATTATCATCCAAAACCCAAAATCTTAACAAATATCAGAAGAATCTGCATATCCATGTGGAAAACGTGGCAAAGACGAGTCATATCTGGTCTCTGAAGAAAACAAGATTTGGGCTTTTGATCCTAAAATATAAAGAGCTCTAAATCGGATTTTGATTTTCTTAGAGACCACCATTTTCTTGGGCTTTATAAATCAAGAGGCCTTTTCAAAATCTTCACTACCTATAATTCACTATGTTTCTGTCACAGCATCCACGTGCGATAGCCATTAGCCCAAACTCAACTACCAATCTGTGAACTTTAAAGTTTTGATTTTGTTTGATTTTTGACCCTTTGTTCTTCTTCTTCGAGTTTGGTACTAAATGAACCACTAAACAAGCAGAGCAATTCGGGCCTTTCTTGACAAAAAATAAACTTGAGGGTTTAATTCAAGAGAATAAATAAGTACGTGGTTGTATACGGGAAATTCGGAAAAGTAATAATAATTGTCTTTGCAATCAGAAAAATGTGGACATTTTATCTTCTTGAAAAGGCGAAAGATGTCTATAAATTGCTTTCGGTCAGCGAAAGCTCCACTTCAAACATTTGCAGCAGTGACATCAGTTTCGAGATCCAGAGACTCATCGAACCGTCTCGTTTCTGTGTTCGGAAGGAAGTCATCTCCTTCATTTGTTACTCTCAGAGTAGTTTCATCGATGGCTTACGAGAAAGAGCTTGATGCTGCTAAGAAAGCTGCTTCACTAGCAGCTCGTCTCTGTCAGGTTTGGGTTTTCCTCTGTCTCAGATTTTTCCCCCTTTCTATTTTTGTGATTCAATCTTCGCCCAGATTCTAAAATTTGATAATTCAGAAAACCCATTTTGTAATCTTACGTTTCAAATTTTGGGATGTGATTTCTGTCTGGAATCGGAAGGTTCATCATCTGGGTTTGGAGATGAATGTGTATTAGTTCTGTAATTGGATAATCCTCTTATTACGAGGCTTGTGTGAATCTGTGATCCAAACTTGTCTCTAATAGAATCTTTTTTGGTTGCTTCAGAAAGTGCAAAAGGCTTTGTTGCAGTCAGATGTTCAATCAAAATCTGATAAAAGTCCAGTGACCGTTGCTGATTATGGTTAGTTTTTTTCTCTTTGAATCTTACTGAGATTGAAATGAAATCACGTAGCCAAATGATTGGACAAGTAACTGTCTTTGTTGTGTCTTTCAGGTTCACAAGCAGTTGTTAGTTTAGTCTTAGAAAGGGAACTCAATTCCGAACCCTTTTCATTGGTGGCCGAAGAGGTGAAACAGCTTAATAACACCTTATTTAGATTTCTCTCACATTACTTGTCTTGAGTTCCATGTTTGAGGACTCACATTGTCTTCAAATTATCTATATAGGACTCAGCCGATCTACGCAAGGATGGTTCTCAGGATATTCTTGAGCGCATCACGAAACTCGTGAACGAGACTTTAGCTACTGAGGATCTACTCACACCCATTGACTCTAGCACTTCATTTGCTGGTTCTACTTTATCCACAGATGATCTTCTCAGAGCCATTGACTGTGGCACATCTGAAGGTGGTCCAAATGGTCGACATTGGGTCTTGGATCCTATTGATGGCACTAAAGGGTACGTTTTAAAACTATCTGCCCTAAAACCAAATCTTCTTATTTCTGAGAAAATACGGTAAATTGATTCAATGCCAAAGCAGATGTTGTGTTCCTGATACTGAGCTTGTTTGGCGATTTTAGGTTTTTGAGGGGAGATCAGTACGCAGTAGCACTAGGATTGCTCGAGGAAGGGAAAGTAGTTTTAGGTGTGCTTGCTTGTCCAAACTTGCCATTAGCTTCCATAGCAGGAAACAACAACAAGAACTCTTCTTCTTCCAACGAAATCGGATGCCTCTTCTTTGCTACAATTGGTTCAGGGACGTACATGCAGCCCTTAGATTCGAAATCTGATCCCGTCAAAGTTCAAGTCTCTAGTGTTGAGAATCCTGAAGAGGCATCGTTCTTCGAGTCATTTGAAGGAGCTCACTCTCTTCACGATTTATCCAGCTCCATTGCCAATGTAAATTGCTTCTCTTTCCCTCCCATGTGGTTCCAGTGAATAACTAACTAATTCCACATCCGTTTGATCACGTTCTCTCTTTGCTATTTACAGAAACTCGGTGTGAAAGCGCCACCTGTCCGTATCGATAGCCAAGCAAAGTATGGAGCTTTATCGAGAGGAGATGGAGCTATATACTTACGGTTTCCTCATAAAGGATACCGCGAAAAGATTTGGGACCATGTCGCTGGTGCTATAGTTGTCACTGGTAACATAAAGTTTTCTCTTTGTACAGCTGATTTTACAATACTGATATGAGAATGTGATTTGATAACGAACACAAGATCGGTTTTGTTTTTGGGCGCAGAGGCGGGTGGAATTGTGACGGACGCAGCGGGAAAGCCACTGGATTTCTCGAAAGGGAAGTATCTTGATTTGGACACAGGCATTATCGTTGCTAATGAGAAGCTTATGCCTCTGCTTTTGAAAGCAGTTCGTGACTCCATAGCCGAGCAAGAGAAAGCTTCAGCTCTCTGATTCTATCTTTCTTCCCTCGCTTCTTTGTGTTTCGTTTTCTTCGTAACTCTTGTTTCACTTCCTTTCACCAAAACGAAACATGTTTTCCTTACACAAGTGAGGATTTCTTCGATTTTCATTAAAATATATATATATATCTGTTTTTGGCCCATGTGTAACGGGCTGAATAATATTCTGTTTGGACCTATATGGGCCTTAAAAAGGCCTTTTAAGTTTTACCGTCCCTTACGTGTCTAGACCGTGTTAGGTAAGCGCGTTGGTAGAATCTTTCCATATATAAACATATATCATTATTTTTGTTAACAACATATAAATATATTATTTTGTAACTTTAATCCACAAGTAAAAAAATTCGAGATTTTTATTCCCAATAATTCCCAGTCACGATGAAGGATTCGTAGAGAGGACACATGATAAAAGCAATCGTTTCGTTCCGTCATATTTTTATATAAGTCAAACTTTAACAATAAATGGACGGGAACATATCTACTAGGCGAAATTTTATAATTTTTTTTATGTGAATGATATATTTATAAAATTATAGTGCCTTTGTTAATCAAGATATATATATATTTTTTTTGGTTTTAATGATAAGTAATCAAGATAATTTGTGTTAATGATGTCACAATAACCTGTTTTCGACGAAAGATTGAAGAGATCGGGCCAAAGGTTCACACGTCATATTCAATATATTAAAAGCAATTTGCACTATAATTAACTAAGATTATATTACCTCTAATTATTTATTTAATAACTATAAATTGGAAGAAGAACCTATTCTCATATCATTCTTTGCAGAAAAAAGAAAAAGAAAAAGAAAAGCATAACCTCTTTCGAATAAAAGTATTTTAAAAAAAAAAATTGAGCTAAATAATACAACGTACCCAAAATAACCTTTTTGGTAAATATATAATAAAAAAAGTAACAATCATATACTATTTTGTGCCAGACATAGAATTTAACATGATATTATCCTCACCTCCAAAAAGAAGCATTAAATTTAATTGTTTAATCACTGAAATTACATATATTTCTAAAAAAATGTATATATAAATATCTCTTTGTAAGGAAAAATATCTTTCTATTGGACCAATTCATTCTTGGATTGTTTTTATATATATATATATATATATATGTTTTCCTTATTTGGATTATAGGCATTTTACAATTTGCAGAGTGTATTAATAACTAAAAAAAAACAACATAAAAATCGCACTTGTTATTTACTAATTTAGAAATGATGTTAGGCAAATTAAAATGTGATAATATAAAATTTGTTAATAAATTAAGAGAAGGAAAGATGACAACGTGAGGGAAACTTCATTGTCTCAAGTCTCAACGGTAGGGGGAGTCCTATGCCTACTTTTCTACAACGGTAGAGATGTGAAGATAATATTTTTAAAATACCAAAATTAAATAAAGAAATACGTATTAAACCAAAAATGAAAGAAAAAGTAATTAAATAAGTGAAAACTCTGAAGAAGTTGCTTCAGAGTCGCGAGAGGTTTTTCGTTCAATATTATAAATCGATTCTACGGAGATTTCTTCTTCTTCTTCGTACTCTCTTCTCTACCATTTCAATGTCTTATGATGAGATGCTTGCTGCTGCGAAGAAAGCTGTCTCTCTCGCTGCTCGTCTCAGCAACGTACGATCACTCGTTTCCGTCTTTGAGATCATATGATCCTCTTTGATTTCCAGATTTAGATTTTCTCGTTGACATTGCTATGCGTGTACGAGTTATTCAGATTTTTTTATTTTTTGGAACTCTTTGTGGAAAAGATTGATTGAGCTGAATGGGTGACTTTTGGTTATCAGAAAAAATGGGTGACTTTTGGTTGTTTTCTTGGAAATCGTCAACTGAGATGAGTATTTTCGGATTAGGGCGTGAAATCTGGAATTTGATTGGTGAAAACTGAAAGGATAATTAACAATGGGGATATAGCCCTGACGGAATCTTCGATTTCAGTGTTTTAATTGGGTTTTAACAATCCATCCAATGTTTCTTTGATTAGTGTATTGCTCATCTCTGCTATGTTTAGAGTCTTGAATCAGATTGAACAAGTGAAATTTCTTTGCTTGTTCCAGGATGTGAGGAAATCTCTGTTGGTATCTGACGTCTGGCAAAAATCAGATGATAGTCCTGTTACTGTGGCTGATTATGGTTAGCCCTCTTTGACCCTTTTCATTACCCATTTTGGCAAAAATGTTTCAATTGGGTTTTAAATGTGTAATCATTCTCACTCAGAAATACAGATCTTTTATTCCTAGATTTCATATATTTCTTGGCTTATAAATGAAACAAAGAAATGTTCTTTTAGGCTCGCAGGCGGTGGTTAGTCTTGTACTGGAAAGGGAACTCCAGAATGAACCTGTGTCATTAGTGGCTGAAGAGGTGCTAAAATGGAAATACAATGCAGTTTTTTTTTAATGATCCATGGTGATTTTGTACTCGTTTATGACTTTTTTTCTGTAATTTATGTGTAGGATTCTGGTGAGCTGAGGAAAGTTGCTGCTGAGACTGTTTTGGCACGTATTACAGAGCTTGTGAAAGATACTCTTGCAAGTGATGAATCATATGCTGATTCTCCTTTGTCTTCGGATGATGTGCTCAACGCCATAGACCGTGGCAAATCAGAAGGAGGTCCTAAGGGTCGCCATTGGATCTTGGATCCTATAGGTGGCACCAGAGGGTGAGTCTTTATTTACTGAATGGAGAAGAACAAAATACTCATTAAGTCTTCAATCTTGTGAGCCGCTTAGCCCTTAATCCAAGTCATAACTTTATCTCAATTCATTGATGCAAATCCACCTTTATGAAGATTCAAACTAATCAGTCTCAGAATTGTAGTATTTGTATTCTTGGTTTCGTTATTTACACTATTGTAACTGTCATAGATTACTCAAAACTGAAAATTTATCATTACCTGCGAATTTCCGATTTGTAGATTTATAAGAGGAGAACAATATGCAATAGGATTAGCATTGCTGGTGGAAGGCAAAGTAGTACTTGGTGTAATGGCTTGTCCTAAGCTTCCTTTGGCCTCCACTGCTGGTAGTAACACACATAAGTCTTCACCTGAAAAAATGGGTTGCCTTTTCTTTGGTGCGGTAGGCACTGGGACTTATGTCCAGTCACTCAATGTTGACTCTGCTCCTGTGAAGGTAAACCTACTCGGAACCACTCTGTTTAGATGCATTCCTATGGAATCCTTTTCAATATGTATCATCGAATGTGCTATTAGGTGGAGGTAAGCAGCATTGATGATCCCGCGAAAGCGAGTTTCTTTGAGTCATACCACACACCTGTCCCTATCCATAACACCATTGCTAAGGTAAACATCTTCCTCGCATTCCCGATATATCTTCTTGTTTGGGTCCGAGTATGACTCTGTTTGCGTGGTGAAATTCACATGACAGAAACTGGGGATAAAGGAATCTCCAATCAAGATTAACAGTCAGACAAAGTATGCAGCTTTATCTAGAGGAGATGGAGAGGTGTACTTGAGGTTTACCCGCAAAGCAAGACCCGAATCAATATGGAATCACGCCGCTGGATCAATCCTAGTTTCAGGTAAGCCCGTTAAGCTCTTATCTAAATAGCTTTTGGTCCAATGGTCATGAATGATCACACAAATATTTGTGTGAAATTGTGTCTTTCAGAAGCGGGAGGAAAAGTGACTGATGCAGCAGGGAATCCATTGGACTTTTCGAAAGGGAAGTATCTTGATTACAAGAGAGGAATTGTCGTTACGACGCAGAAACTGTTGCCAAGGCTTTTGAAGGCGGTAAGAGAATCCATTAAAGAAGAAGAAGAGGAAGAAGAAAAATCTGCTTCTGTGAAACTTCACTGACACGCAACTGTAATGTACTTGTTATTGTTGTCCCTGGGTATACTCTCTCTGTCTCTGTTTGTCACACAGAATATATATTTAAAAAAAAAAAAAAAAAAAACAAAACCTTTTTTTTGAAAAGGACAAAACTAAACCTTGATATATAAGAAAAACACTAATTCTCTTGAATATAATTTTGAGGTTACGAAGCTCGCTGAAATATTTTCTTAGACTTGTTTATGTTCATAGTCGGAAAAACGTGAATCTATTTTGAAAACTTTCTGGAAGATTTGTGAAACTAACAAAATCTTGGGGAGAAAATTAATACTATATGCCTACGTAGTTATTGTTTGCTAAGGCTATTTAACTCAACAATATAAGAGACCATGCCTATTTCTGTCGCATATAAAAAAGACAAATGAAAAGACCTTTCTCATTTAAAAAGAAAAATAAAATTGATGATGATGTTCCGTTGGAAACCTCTGCGAAACTTCTTACATTAAATCATACATCCTGGCTAATTATAAAGATTAGTGTATTGGTTAGGTGAAATATACCCAATTTGTTTAGTGTTTAAGTTTAACGATTAATGATGATCACTCTTGTCTTCTTTCAAATATTACTAAAATATTATGACCCGATTTTTTTTATTTTTTTGGTCAAAAATATGATGACCCGATACAAATACAATTTCCGATATGGCGATATAATTATGTTCTACAAATTATATAATTATTACTCTCAAGACCTTTTTTTTTCATTTTCTAAACTTTAACTTGTTCTGTCATTACGTGAAAGACGGTCTGCACCAACTCCGTCTCACACGAAACTCGGTTATGCATATCAACGATGTTGACTACGTCCTGATTTGGACAATAATATACCCAGTGAATGAACAAAAGAAAAAAATATATATATATACGTAACTCTATATATGTACTAATGCCTATGAATTGTCTCAATAAAACGGAAACCACATAGTATAAGCTTTTATATATTTCAAATGTCTTATGAGAAGGAGCTAGCCGCTGCAAAGAAAGCAGTCTCTCTAGCTGCTCGTCTCAGTCAGGTAACGACTATTTTTCTCATTAACCATGGAACTATTCTATCACTTAAAGATATATTGCTTGGAGCTAGAATCAGAGCATGGAGCACGTATGAATCGCTGACACTAAACAAACTTTATAATGTAATGAATCAGGAAGTGCAGAAGACTCTGTTGCAATCGCAAGTTTGGAAAAAATCTGATAGAACTCCGGTTACTGCAGCTGATTACGGTTTGTACCTCATCGTTTGCATACTCGCGAATTCAAGTTCAAGTTTAGGATTTTCTAGATTCCGGTTTTCTCTCTAAAATCAAACAAGAAATAAATGTTCATACCTCTCCCATTAATGGATGATTTCTTCAGGGTCACAAGCTGTTGTTAGTCTTGTATTGGAGAGGGAGCTCCAACCTGAAAAACTGTCATTAGTAGCTGAAGAGGTGCGATTTCAAAAACCCCTCGTTAATCAGAAGTCTTATACCGTAATTGTTAATCTGAGTTTTCTCGGTAAATTCTTACAGGAAACTGGAGATCTGCGGAAGAAGGGAAGCGAGGTGTTTCTAGAAGGTATAACAAAGCTGGTGAAAGATACTCTAGCTTCTGAGGAATCACACGCCTCCTCTCCTCTATCCACGGACGATGTGTTGAACGCTATAGACTGCGGTAAATCAGAAGGTGGTTGCAGCGGTTGCCACTGGGTTCTTGACCCTATAGATGGAACCAGAGGGTAAATAAATTTCTGTAATCTGTATGCTTTCACTATGTTTTACCTTTCCCGGTATTTAAAAACTTCTCTGCTTGTTTAGATTTGTAAGAGGAGAGCAATACGCGGTGGGGTTAGCGTTGCTTGTGGAAGGCAAAGTGGTGCTCGGGGTCATGGCTTGCCCGAATCTTCCTTTGGCTTCTGTGGTTTGTGAGACAGATAAGTCTTCCCCGGAAACTGTTGGCTGTCTTTTCTTTGCTACAACGGGTTTAGGGACTTACGTGCAACCGCTCAAAGGCAACTCTCCGCCACAGAAGGTATCATTTACCTTTCCAAAGCTGAACCGTGTAATAAATCTGCAAATGTTTGATAGTGTTAAAGAGAGTGAAATTTGTGTTGCAGGTGCAAGTGAGTAGCAATGAGAATCTTGAAGAAGCAAAGTTCTTAGAATCATACCATAGACCAATTCCCATCCATGGTTCCATTGCCAAGGTAACATCTTGTTTATTTGTATTACAGTGTCCCCTTAAGTAGGCCATAACCAAGTGGGATTCTTTCTACTAAAACAATCTGTTTATGGTTAGAGCAGAAACTCGGGATCAAAGCATTACCTGTAAGGATCGATAGCCAAGCTAAGTATGCTGCTTTGTCGCGAGGAGACGCAGAGATATACTTGCGTTTCACTCTCAATGGACACCGTGAATATATATGGGACCATGCTGCTGGTTCAATTATCACCACAGGTACAGTATATAAAACCCATTTTAATACTGAATTGTTGGCTATGAAGCAACGTTTTTACTACCAATTCATGATTCCTGTTCGCTAGTTACCAAGCACACAAGGATGTAGATTTAGTTCCCATTTATCACTTTTAATGTATAATGTAAAAAACGAGAGGACTATGAATACAAAGAAACGAACAAAATAACCTTGTGCAGAAGCTGGAGGCGTAGTTTGCGATGCTGTGGGGAAACCTCTGGATTTCTCGAAAGGAAAGTATCTTGCCCACAAAACCGGGATCATAGTTACCACCAAGAAACTCAAGCCATGGATTTTGAAGGCAGTCAGAGAATCCATGGAAGAGGAAAAGCTTCATTTCTGAGACACAACTGAAACGTACTATATTTGTATTGTCTGAACTGGTAACCTGTGTGTGCGCTTAGTTCATATATTGGATACGAAAGATATGAAAAAAATTTGTGCTTCGAAGAAACTATACGGCAATGAATAATGATTTGAAGCAAGATTCCATTTTATTTCTTTCTTATCTTCCAAAATTGGCTTTCTAATATGTGTCCACTAGGAGTCTACGTTAACCTTACAGATTATTTTCACAAAATCCATTCACCCAAAGAGGAGAAAAAGGGACCTGGGAAATTATAATGAGCATTAAGCATAACTCCCCAGGCGGTCCAGTTTGTTACTGATAGCTGATGATGGGTTTAAAGTGTCGTCTAAGATTATGTTCTGTTCCGATTAGCCATCCTCTTCTTCTGAATCCTGCAGAAGAGCACCCCGTTTACGTGTTCTGCAAAAACCATAGCTGGGTTTTCAGACCAAGATTATAGATATTAATATGGATGTTGCACATGAGATTTAGAGAGGAGATGATAAGTATATACCTCCGGTGAGCAGGTAATCGTTTCGCAGGTTTTGTTGTGTTAGCTTCTCGGGCAGATTGCTTGGCTGCAACCAAAAAGTACGAGGGGGAAAAACGGTGATGTTGTATTATTGTTTACATATGATATTTTCTGGGGAAAGAATTGGAAATAAATTACTAGATGTGGTTAAACAGCAAACAGGACTAACCGGGAGAATCTTGCCAGTTGTCTTTAGATGGAGCCATAACATCAAGTTTTCCAGAGGAGTATCGTTCAAGTTGGTTATGGGTAGCGTCCCTCTTATCCTGATCACAATACAAACGAGATTTTTCAACCAAGGTAAGAACAGAGTATTGCAAGCATTAGAAAGACACCATTAGAACTTCCAGACCAAAGATACCTTTTCATCAGTTGCTGCAGCTGAAGAGCTTGCTTCCCCTGAAGGCACAAACAATTCCGTTTCAGAGGAAGAGTAATTCTCGATTTTCAGATTATCATTCGTAATCAGAGCCTGGTCTTATTAGCAAGAACAGTGGGGTGGCCTCATTAAGACAAAATAATTACCTTGTACGTGCTGCTTGCTCTTAAATGCTCTGAACAACTCGAGAGACAGATTTGCCATTGCCTCACTAGCAGATGAGTCCACCATCTTTGTTAGAGGAACTATTATGCGAGGCATTCCTTTGGCCTTCTGAGAAACTATCCGAGCAGTCTCGACACCTAAAACAGTATGTGATGAAACACACACACAAAAAAAGACAACACAACTAAGAATACCAAGATAAATAATGAAATGCTTTGTAAAGATAGGGTCGTCAAGCATGTCGGAAGATAGCAGGAAAAATCCAAGTAACAATACAGCTCAAGAAGGCTATCAAATCATACTCAACACTACAACTTAGAGCATTCAATAAGTTAGTATCTTCAATTTAATGTACGAAGTCAGACATACATACGGTGAAGAAAATTTACCATTCGAAACTGATTTTTCTCCCAGGAGAAGCTTCACATTGTCGGATTTCAAGGAAGCGACAGTATAATCGAGGAACTCAGACCACGAACCACCAATCCCCACAGTATCCCTCTGTTTCAATAACAAGCCATTGATATCTTCGCTCTCTCATCGAGTTTCAGCAAATCAAAGATTTATCCACACCAGAAAATCCAAACTGAAACAAAAAGAAAGATTAAGCAAAAAGGAGAAGGAAGAGTAAACGAACCATATCGTCTAGCTGCGAGACGGAGAGGATCGTCGTCCAGACGCCGGAGACGAAGTCCGTTACATGGACGGTTAGGTGAAACGAATCGGAAGCGTAGACGTGGGAGAGACACCGCCGGAGAAGACCCGAACCCGGATCCGAACGTTCGGGTACGAGTTCTCCGAATATGGGTTCGAATTTCTCGAAACTCGCCATATCTCAAAAATACAAAAATCTCCCCGTTTTGATCAAAATAAAAAGTCGTCTCCTCCCGTAAACCGGTCCTTAAAGCCAATTAAATATTAGATGTTAACCGTACCGGTTTCGGTTAAGAGAAAGATTGTTTCGATGTTTCTTGCATAAACCAGATGGTAACCATTACATAAGTGTAATCATATGAATATCTGTAAATGTATCAGTCCATTACCACTAAGGAAAAACCTTCCGTAAAACCCCTACAAACTAACTCAACTGCAAAACCTTTCTATAACAAAGAATCAACAGAGCCAATCCAATGAACTACTGAGTATAATGGTGTGGAGTATTTTAAATCTGGGCAATGAAAAGTTCATTCCAAGTATCTGGGATCCCGGGTAAGCACCAATGCAAGCAATCGTTGACCGTTGGAGTCGAAGTCACGTTACTCGCCTTTTTCGGTTTCCTGGGTTTGAGTTTAGACCCTGAGATATGAGCTTCATCTCTTAGCTCAGAGAGTGCAGTTATGTCAAGAATCTTGATCCTTGTCCCATTCACAGCACTCTCGACCGTTGTATCGATCGATCCATCATTGCCTGTGATTTCGCTTCCTCTAGACAAAGGGACTGTGTTGTTACAGTTTCCACCTGTATTCCAATCTCCGTTCCTAAAATGTCTCGGAGAAATCGTCCTAAAGAAAGCTTTCAACCGCGGATGCAATGGAAGCTGTGCATCGAGCCATTTCACAACACTGTGTATTGTAAAATCCTTAGCGTTTCTGATATCTTTGAGATATTCGCCTTCGACCCGAGTTCCATTTACGTGCATCACCCAATGATTTCCTTCGATCTTGCCTCTGTTCCAATGGTGACCGGTGTTTAGAACCAATACATCGAAACGGTGAAGGTAGTTCCTCATGAACGCTGGTGGACGGTCCAAATGCATCGCAGTAACACGAGGTGGATCTGTGTTGTTCATTGGTAACAAATCTGACAAACTGGCTGACCAATAATACAAGATCGTTGTGTTTGTGGTCGGGAACCGATAAGCCCAACCATCAGGACGGACAGCTCCTTTGGGTTTCACCAGACCGTACTCCCATCCCACGTTTTGAACCTCTGGGCTCTCTTCACCACCAGTGGCCATACACATCAAGGATTGAAACTGTTGCCGTCCCAATGAGTCTCCTATAAATGCTATCGTCTTGTTCTGCATTCTAAAGAAAGAAAAAGGCAAAGTTGCAGTAAGCAATTTTAAGATATTTTCAGAAACTTGTTCCGCTACAACATATTCAAACAAAATTCAATCTACTTACATCACATTACAGAAAGGAACCATTATGGTTCAAGAATCTGTCATACCTTGTCAAGAAGGTGAACCTGTCAAACTGTGGCATGTTGCAACCTTCTGGCTGCCACCGGTAACCCTCAAAAGAGAAATCGGGTCTGCCCATTATTCGACAGGCCCACATGGTTGATAACCATTGTTGACATTTAAAGCCAGAATACACTGGTCGTCGTTTCCGGTCTTGGACCCAATTCCCCTTTGCAAAGTTACAAACTGCAATGTAAGTTTGCATAGGAAACCAAAATGTATCATAAAGCCAGACTGTCCTGAGATAACTAGAGTTCAAAGGTTTGGAGCATTTGTGTCTTACTTAATAACCAAGAATACCTGAAGACGAAGCTGAAAACTGACGTTTTACATCAAAAGAAAAATTACGAAGCGGTTTTTTCTCAGAAACCAGGAGTATTATCGTGGAAAGGATGAGGATAACTAAGGCAAGTGATATACTCCCTCTCAGTATCTGATTTTTTTCACCAAACATCTTAAGATTGAATGCAAGAGATAACATTCAACTCTCTCAACAAAGAAGGCTTCTTGCTCTGTTGTTAAAGTTCAAGATCCTTGAAGAGACCAGTCACATTGTGTAAATTCTTAGTCGGGCATTGAATCGTTCCAAAGCTAAAAAACAAAAAAAAAAGGTTTACTCATATAATGAGGTTCTCATATCCAAATCCTTGATTCTGGAAATTGATGGTGATGTTGATAATGATCTTTCTTCTTGAACCCATCGAAATCATAAAACCAACGAATACATGAAAATGATTGAACTCATGGAAAAATAAAAATTCTACTCTTAAACCCAAAATCAATCGAATAATAAGGTTTCACTGAAATCAAAAAATTTCTCTGAAAATCGAGCTCGTGAGTTGCCAACTCCAGAAATAGTGAGCAAGAAGATGATCAGAATTTTACCGGAGACGAAAAAAACGGTTGATGTGATCTGATCTTCCACGAGCGAGCAGTGAACTCTGGATCTGGATAACGAGGTAATTACGAATCAACCTCTGAAATTGGATCTCTCACATGTTGGTCAATAAACAATATCCATTGTACGAGTGACTCATCAGATCCAACATTGATGTGTTTGTTTTGCCTTGTTGATTTTTCGGCGCAATAAAGTGGGTGATAAATTTTGGTGTTTCATGTTCTTTTTGTTTCGCCTTAACTTCTCTCATGAAAAGCAAGTTAGATAGATACCGTTAAATTCTAGATGATTTAATTAGAGAAATTGTATCGAATAAAATGAAAGTGTGTTATAATTAGGTGTATAACATAACAAAAAACAAATTAGTTATCTAACAAAACTTATATATCTAACAAAAAAACAAATTATTTATAATTATTCTTTTTGTTTCGCCTGTACTATCTTATTTTTTCACTTCAAAACTGAACCAATTTATTTTTTTATTTTTTTATTTTTTTTTTAAACTCAACCTAACTTATTTTTTTAAATTATTTGAAACAAAATCTTTTAAAATTTTTTTCTCTCTCTTTCCATCTTCCTCTCCCCTCTTTCTCTCTCCCCCTCGCCCCTATTTCTCTATCTCTCTTCTCGTCTTCCTCTCCTATTTCTCTCTCCCCCTCGCCCTTCTTTCTATTTTTCAAAATCAGACGAAAGTTTCGCTCAAATCTTGCAATCTTTATTCTTTTTGATTTTTTTCACTCAGGTCTTGTTCATCTTCTCTTTATAATGTTATTTTCTAATTAAGTTTTTTTGCAAGCTTTGTCTTTTTTTTTTCACTCACATCTTGTTTTTTTTCTCTTTGTAATGTTGTTTTTTAATTGGTTTTTTTGTTACTAGTCCAATAAAATTGTATGTTTTATGTGATTTTTGTACTTGCATTCTTTGAACATGTTTGGTTTTTTTAGTGAATGAAACATTATGAATTGTATTAATTAAAAAAGGCATATAGATAAATATTGTTGTGTTATAGTGAACTATTTATGTGTTATATTGAACTATTATTGTTTTATAGTATATTGTTCATACATATGATATAGTGAACTATTTATGTGTCTCATCTAACTATATATATAGTAGTTAACTATTTATAAAAAATCATATATTCACACAAATAGTTACGTATAATTATTATATAAATAGTTAACTATATATATCGATTTACTATTATTAACTATATATGTAACTATATATAAATAGTTAACTATATATATTTAACTATATATAAACAAATCTGATTTTATTTAGTATGATTAGTAATTATAATCAACTATCTTTAAAAAATGTTAACTATTTATAATTTTTAAGTTTTCATATAGTTAACTATACGTAACTATACAAATATTTACTATATTTATTTAAATATTTTAAATAGTTAACTTAAGTTAATATATAAATAATTAATTATATTTTTATAATAGTTATCTATTTTTAAAAATCTTATATAGTCACATAACTAATTAACTATAGTTACTATATAAATAATTATTATATGTTTTCTATGTTTGATTAAATTAATTATTATTTATCTATGTAGGTAAATATGTAAATATGTTAACATATTAAAAATTAAATATATAACTAACTATACATTCATATAGTTATCTACACAAATATAGTCGACTATATCGACAACAAATAAAAACAAAAAATAGTGGACCACACTGAATTAATTAAAGCTGTACAAATCAGTCATCACGTCAAAACATTGATTGCATGTAGAAAGTAACGAATGACATAATAGTCTTTTTGGCAATTGATTTTGTTAGTTAGCTAAATTTGTTTTTCACACATACTAGTTACCTAATTTCACCCACAAAAAATAATATTCACCTAATTCACCCATTTAATTTCTAGTTCTATTTCTATCCGAGACACAATTTCGATCCAAAACTCAAAATGAATTCTTAAACAGAATATATTGTTTATAATGATTAAAAACGACTAAAAATTTTAGATATCTTTATTGTTTACCTCTTAAAATGTTGACTAAAAATGCTCGTCAAAATAACAAATTTGTGTTGAAATTTTACAAAATTATGTTTTTTTTTTTATAACTAATTATGTTAACCCATTTTTTAACTTTAGGTAGCTCTCAAAATCATTGAGGTTTTGAGGTACATGCCTTCCTGGGAATTTAAAAAAAAAAAAAAAAAAAAAAAGAGCAATGACGTGGACATTTGGGTCTCCGGGGATTTGGTATAATGCAATTCTAGAACTTGTAAGGGTTTTGTGACCTCAGTTGAGTGAGATTGAAGGGATCCGGCTTTCTTAGAGGATCCGTATTTCTTCGAGCTTTTTTTCTTAAAAAAAAAAAATTCTTGGAGGTTATTGGTCCTTCGATCTCTTAATTTACTCGTTTTCATGCCAAAATGATTGTATATCATTCGAATGATTGCCTTCGAAACCTCATTTAATTTTAGATTTATGGGCATTAAAACAAAATAATTGAAATGTGATAGTAATTTTGGATTTCGTTGGACGAGCTTGAAGTGCCCAATAATTATATGTTTAACGTGTATATCTCTCAACCTTTTCAGATTATAATAAGATTTTGTGTAGACGTATACATACTACAATTTTTTTATTTTTTTAACAAACGTAAAATTTTAGAAATTCGCAAGACATGTGTTATTTTTCACGTGCATGTTTTCAAAAATTAATACACCTGCATTTTTATTTTGACACTTTAAAATGGGACTTTAGCTAATCTATAAAAGAGGTGACAAAAAAAAGAGTTATTTGTTCTTAAAAAATTGATTTTTCTAAATACTTAATTTTTTGGGTTTTTTATTTGTTTTTAAAAAATTGATTTTCTAGATTTTTTATATATTTTTATTAATAAAGTGTAGATTTTCAAGATCATTAATTAATAAAATTTAAATTTATTGAAATATTATTGGTTTATAGTTATTGGAAAGTGTTTAGTACGAATAAATTTAGCATTTATTACTAAATATTTAATGTTTCTTAATATATGTGAAAACTTTAAAAAATTAAATATTTAGGAACAGAGGAAGTACGAAAAAAGTAAATTCAAAAAATGTGATTTTGCTTTTAGCTAAAATCATGCCATAGTAACCACCATAGTAACCACCCATCAACAACTTGATTTATATCATGATAATATAATTCTAATTACTAATAAACAAACAAATGTTAAGGTGTTAAGCAATTGACTAAACTAGTCTTTGGCCTAACCAACATAATCTAAAAATGATTAATTAGGAGTAATAAGATTTTCGACCACTAAATTCACGCCTGCTCCGTAGTTCCCTCTTTCTCTCCGCTTATTGATGAAGAATCATCAAGCATCTAAAATAAGCCCTTTTCCCGAATTTTAAATCCAAATTAATAATAATATATTTTTGTTCACTAATAAAGATTTTTTTTTGTGTGTGTGTGAATCAAATTCGTAAGATCAAATCAATCTCTCTTCTATCCTGTATATATATATCTTTTTCTCTCCCCATCTCACCCGTCTCCTAACATATCCCGTGGCATTCGAATTTTCTCGAGAAAGTGACGGAAAATGGCTCCGTAGCTGGAATTGAGATTCAGATTCTCCGTTCTTTCGCTCTCTCATTGCTTCTCGCCTGTATCAGGTACGCCTTGTGCACATTCCTCTGTATCTTTTAGCAGCTTGATTTTTTTTGTTTTTGTTTTATCTTATGTTGCTTAGTGATGATATCGATGATGTAGAAAAATGGTCTTTCTACCGAGATCTGTTGCGGATCTGCTGTTTATTATTCTTCGTTATTATGTTGATAGATTTGTTGTTGTTGTTGTTCCTCTTGAGCTTTTTGTTGAAGGTGATTTGGCGGCGTCGTTTGTTCCTTGATTATCTTAACTCGAAATTCTATAA
Source organism: Kernera saxatilis (assembly GCA_900406395.1). Classification (NCBI taxonomy): domain Eukaryota; kingdom Viridiplantae; phylum Streptophyta; class Magnoliopsida; order Brassicales; family Brassicaceae; genus Kernera; species Kernera saxatilis. The sequence goes on from OVAY01000161.1 coordinate 58,322, forward strand.
TTCTTACTGGTTGATCCTTTTTTTTTTTTGCTCTAGAAATTGAAAATCCATGTCGCGGGAGTAACTTTTAGGAGTGGTTGTGAACTTTTATGTGGCCGTTTCAAGCCACTCGATCATCTCGTTGTTCATCTGTATCCGGTTTGAATTGTAATCGCAAGGGTTTAGGCGGATCTGGTGACATTTCCTTTGTTTCGATCTGTGTTACATCTTAACTCGATCTTATTAGTGTTGCCCTTATTCAGAATTCAATTAAATAAACATGCGCAAGGCCTCCCCTAATTTATTTAGATTTTCAGTGCTAGCACATTTCTTTAATTTTGCAACCAATATATTACTGGGTTTTTTTTAGTCGAGACTGAGCTGATTTATGCATCTGGAAGCAATATGATATAGCTGTTTACCGGAGTTAAGAAATGAAGATTTAAGTTTTATTTGCTTTTTTCTACTGCTTCTATCTGCAGTTGTTTTCTACACTTGTCTTTCTATCTGTCCGGATATGATGATATAGATCTTATTGCTTGCCTAACATCCGTTTTCCTTGTTTCTCTATCTGTGTAGGCGTACACATTTTGTTTTCATTTTGGAATCATGGCACAACCAAGGTATACTAGGATAGATAACAGGAGACCCTCATCAAATTATTGCTCAACAGTGACAGTTGTTGTGTTTGTGGCCCTATGCTTAGTCGGGATCTGGATGATGACATCATCCTCTGTTGGACCCGCTCAGAATGTTGATGTGGTTTCTCTGGACAACAAAGATGGGGTAAAGAAACAGTTGACCCCACCTGCGGAGGAGGGCAATGGCCAGAAGTTTGAAGACGCATCTGGTGAAACACCAAATGAGGAGAAAAAAGGAGATGGTGACGCAAACTTGCCTCAAGACGATGAGAGCTCAAGCAAACAAGAGGACCAGGAAGAGAAGAAAGAAGAGTCTACTTCATCTGGTGAGACAAAAAGTGAGACCGAAGATGGGGAAAATATAAACAAGGACTCCAAGTCAGAAAATGGTGGTGGAAGTGATTCAGATGAGAAAAAAGATTCGAAAGACAACCCAGATGAAGAAAATCCTGACTCGAATGAAAAGCAAACTAAACCTGAAACGGAGGACAATGAGTCCGGTGAGGATGGTGAAAACCAAAAGAAATTTGAGGCTGATGACAGTGAGAAAAAGTCCAGTGACGATGACACAGAAGCAAAAGGTGTCAAAGACGATAAAGAAACCAAAACAGGCAATGAAGATACTGAAACAAAGAGTGAGAAGGAAAATACCGAGACAAATGTGGATGTTCAAGTAGAGCAAGAGAGTCAACCTAAAAACGAGACCTCAGGTGATCTTTCGCCTCCTGGGGCACAGTTAGAGCTACTGAATGAAACTGTTACACAAAATGGTTCATTTTCAACCCAGGCAACAGAGTCCAGAAATGAAAAAGAAGCTCAGAAGAGTTCTGGGGATCAAATCGATTACAAATGGACACTCTGCAATACAACTGCCGGACCGGATTACATTCCCTGTCTCGATAATGTGCAAGCCATTAGGAGTCTTAAGAGTACTAAACATTATGAGCATCGTGAGAGGCATTGCCCAGACAGCCCACCTACCTGCCTCGTCCCTTTGCCTGAAGGATACAAGCGGCCAATTGAGTGGCCCAAAAGTCGAGAAAAGGTTTGCTGAATTTGTTCGCTTTCCCATTTATATATTTTACTCTGCAAAAGAAACATAATACATATATTTTCATTTATGCAGATCTGGTATACCAACGTCCCTCATACCAAGCTTGCTGAGTATAAGGGGCATCAAAATTGGGTTAAAGTTACTGGTGAATATCTAACTTTTCCCGGTGGAGGAACCCAATTCAAGCATGGTGCTCTTCATTACATTGATTTCATACAGGAGGTTGGTATTCAGATTTAAATCTTTTTGTTAGAAAGTCTGAATTGGATTTGCTGCTTTAAATATAATAATTTGTTACCCATGTCTCTTTTATGCATCCAGTTGTTCTCTACTCCCTTATTTTGTTAGAAAGTCTGAATTTGTTTCTACTTTAGGGGTAATATTTGTGCTTATGAAGTTCCTCTTCTGAGTTCTGACGAAAAGTCTGCTTTACAGTCTGTCCCTGCTATCGCATGGGGTAAACGCTCTCGTGTGGTCTTGGATGTTGGATGTGGTGTTGCAAGCTTTGGAGGTTTCCTCTTTGACAGAGACGTGATCACGATGTCCCTAGCACCTAAAGATGAACATGAGGCTCAAGTGCAATTTGCTCTTGAGAGAGGCATTCCCGCCATCTCTGCAGTGATGGGCACTACAAGGCTACCTTTTCCTGGCAGAGTTTTTGACATTGTTCACTGTGCTCGCTGTAGAGTGCCATGGCACATAGAAGGTAAGTAGCATAACCGCCATTGATGTAGTCTTTGAATGGAAAACTCCTCCTGGATCTTACCGTCTGTATCTATTGATCCGTCAAACACTTTGTTATCTTTCTGATGTTTGTGTGCACTATACCTGGACAGGTGGTAAACTCCTTCTGGAGCTTAACCGTGTATTAAGACCCGGTGGCTTCTTTGTGTGGTCTGCTACTCCTGTTTATCAGAAGAAGACCGAAGATGTTGAAATTTGGAAAGGTTGTAAAAAACGTTATTCTCCATATATAATTGCTCTGGAACATGTTTTCTCACACCTCATGTTGGCAAATTTTGCAGCTATGAGTGAACTCACTAAGAAAATGTGTTGGGAACTCATATCCATTAACAAGGACACTATCAACGGAGTCGGTGTAGCTACTTACAAAAAGCCTACTTCAAATGAATGCTACGCAAGCAGATCAGGACAAGAACCTCCAATTTGTGCTGACTCTGACGACCCAAATGCATCTTGGTATGTTTTTTTTTTTTTTCAATTGTATTGTGCTTTAAAATCAGCCGATCTACGTTTACAAATACATGTCGTGTGGTTTTTGTAGGAAAGTGCCGCTTCAAGCATGCATGCACACTGCGCCAGAAGACAAAACGCAACGTGGATCTCAGTGGCCTGAGCAATGGCCAGCGAGATTAGAGAAGCCACCGTTCTGGTTATCGAGTTCCCAGACCGGAGTTTATGGAAAAGCTGCACCAGAAGATTTCAGCGCTGATTATGAACATTGGAAACGCGTAGTGACCAAATCATACCTTAAAGGTTTAGGAATCAACTGGGCATCCGTGAGAAATGTCATGGACATGAGAGCTGTTTATGGAGGGTAAGTAAAACAAAACAGAGTTCCTTTCATTAGACCGAGAACATAAAGGATATGTACGCGGCTTATTGTCATCTTTAATGTTTATGTTTGGTTCTCATTGCAGATTTGCGGCGGCTCTAAGAGAATTGAAAGTGTGGGTCATGAATGTGGTTCCGATAGATTCGCCAGACACACTCGCAATAATCTATGAACGAGGACTCTTTGGTATATACCACGATTGGTGTGAATCTTTCAGTACTTACCCGAGATCATACGATCTTCTTCACGCCGACCATCTTTTCTCCAAACTCAAACAAAGGTTTGTTGTGTAAGAAAGCGAGTCTCTGTGTCAAACAAGAGAAACATAATAATAACTAACACACTCTTTTTTTTACTTCACAGGTGCAATCTAACGGCGGTTGTTGCGGAAGTGGATCGGGTTTTGAGACCAGAAGGGAAACTGATAGTCCGGGACGATGCGGAAACGATACAACAAGTGGAAGCAATGGTGAAAGCGATGAAATGGGAGGTTCGCATGACTTATTCTAAGGAAAAAGAAGGTTTGCTTTCTGTTCAAAAGTCAATTTGGCGACCCAAAGAAGTCAAAACTCTCACTTACGCTATCGCTTGAGAAAAAATCTTACTTTGAGTTCACTCTTTTTGTACGTAAAACACACTCTTATTAACTCGTTATCATCTTTTTTTGTTTTTGTCGTCTTTTAGGAAATTCTTTTTTTTTTTTAGCGTCGAGTCTGAGTTGAGTCATTTGTTTGTATTATTCGCACTTTTTCTCTTCTTGAAGAGGAAGAACTTTCTTGAGCTTGTCTGGTAAACTTAGATTACAGTTATATGTATTACCTTCGGTTTCTTTTATGTGCTTGAATTGGTATTAAGTTCTTACACAGTTTTTTTTGTATTTTTTCATGAAAACTGAACTGAATTCTTCGAACCTAAATACCCTGTATATTTTAGTCCAAATTTACTAAATTTTCATTCCTGCGCCAAAGTGATTTATTTGTGTAATAATAAATACTTCCTAATCTCTCTTGATAGATTGAAATGGATATGAGAACTTTGATGAAAATATTAGAGAGAGATAGATACATTGTTGGATATTCATAAGAATGGATAAAATGATAAACAAGGTTCTTCACCATTTCCAGAAAACGTTGGAACCACACTTGTACTTGTCTTTCCCTTCGCACTCCAACGCCAAATCCTCTGAGATAAATGGGACTTTCTGCAAATAGAAACCACGAAGAAGAACATCATAATCTCTTCAATTAATTATCCCGCAAAGAAAGAAACAAAAGTTGGATTTTTGGAAAAACCTTTTGCTTGGCAAGATCTTGGCATCCAGTGAAATTCTCAGGGAACTTGCAGCTTCCAAATTGAACAGTGAATGCTCTTGCAAAGTTTGCTCCACTTGTTGCCAATCTCTTCTTATCATTAAGTTCCTATAATCCAAAATCTCAATTAAGAAAACCAAACCTTTAAGGTTTCTTTAGAGATGTCAAAATTCAGACTTTTCAATACTTACTTTGTTGGCTTTGCTCCTCTCGAGGTATTCATCGATGACACCAGCATTCGCAGAAGCAGAAACAGCAGCTGAAGAGAAGAGTGTAGCAGCTAAGAAAACAATGGCGGATCTTCTTCCATTAGATCCATCAACATCATCACCAGCAACTCGTTGAGCTTTGATCACAGGCATAATCATCTGTTTCTTCTGACCAAACCCAACTGATGAGTTCACCAAACCCACTTTCTGGTTTAGCTCTACTGAGCCAGACCCAGAGATTGCGTAGCTGCAGGTGAGAACACTCGAGTTCATGGCCGCCATTAGAGATCTCTTTTTTCCTTTTGCTTTTGGAAAAATTCAAGTGCTTTTTGGTTTGATTGGTGAATGAAGAAGGAAGAGATTAGATTTTAGTATTAGAGATGAATGAGGATGATGATGACGTGGACGTGAATGTAATAAGGGATTGTGGTTGGAGTGTGGATAAGGTGAGATTTCCCTTCAGTCCTATTGGCAAAAGTCCAAATCTTTTCTTATTACTCCAACTTTGAAGCTTTTAAAGTTCGAGCCTTTCGGATTCTCTTTCAAGTGTTTATGTGGTTAGCTTCCCTTCAGTCCCCACCACACAAACCTCTCAAAACTACAAAAAAAACTCTGTTTGGAACACTCTGTTTTATCCTGTTTTCCCATAAAGGAATCGGGTCAAGCCCGAAATAGCCCAAGCCTGATCGGGATTGGCTCCAAAAACCTGAACTTTTTCCTGGGTCTGGTCAGATTTGGGACTATGAATCCAATTAGCATGCCTATCCATCATATAAAGAACAGCAATGTGCTTTATAAATTAGGAGAGCTTTAATCACTATAAGATTATCTTAAGAGAAAAAGGAACAAATTAAACAACAAAATGTGTTGACAATTACAAAAAAAAAAAAAAAATGAAAGAAATCAGAGCATAGAAATCAAATTAAAAACGGCCTTGTGATGTTTCTGCTCTCTGCTTTGTTCCTAAATTTAGGCAAAAACGCGCAAGTGCTTGATCAAGAACAAAAGACTCTACAAATTTCGTCGTGCCATTTGTTTCAGGGGAACAAAGAAACGGACGAGAAAATCAAATCTTTGGGTTGATACCGAAGATTAAGGAGTTTTCTCAGGTTGATACCGCGGCTGTAGATTCAAGAGGGACACTCTCGCCTTTGCCCAAGGCTTCCCAGTCTATCTCCTTAAGAATCTTAAACCGTTCCTCCATGGACACAAACCCGGCCTGAGGAACCACTACACCCGAACTTCCTGCTTTGTAAATCAGAACAATACTGGTGGCCATCTCAGGTCCATGGAGTTTTCCCGTTAACAACACTCGTAGTGGCATGAAAAGTGATTTTCCCTGTAACCAGTATCAGAACAATCTTTCGTAAGGTTGTTCATTCAAAAAGAGCAGATTTTGTTTCGGTATTCACTGGGTTAGAGAGATGACTAACTTTGCGTTTCAATGATTTGCCAAAGGCTTTCACCCATTTCTGCCAAGCACCCTGTCCTTCTGCTAAAGCGCTCGGAATCTCACCGCTGTCATAAGCAGCTACGAGGCTGGCTGCTACTTCATTAAGTTTGTCTTCAACGGCGGGCTTAGCTTCAGGGCTGCATCAGGTGCAACAAAACCATAAAAGTGTTTATTGAAAGAAATAGGCAATGCAGGATGATCAAACGGTTTGATAGTTACCTAGCCAATGTAGCGTGTAAAGGATATGAAAGCAAATTCAAAAGTACTTTGTCTGAATCTGTCACCAAATCAATCCCATCCTTGAGAAGCTCGACGGCTTCCTGTACTTCGACAACAAGCTCAAACTCGGTAAGTTTATACAGAAAATATCTGTTGTTCTTAAATCCAAGTCTATATATTAGGATCAGAAGAAAGTGTGGAGGCATGATTAGAAACCTTACATCTACAAAACTCCCCTCGGATTCTGTTAAGATACCGGCGCTCTTCCATCGCTCACCAACAAGTTTTGTTAGTTTTTCAGTTGGAAGTGTTCTCAGATGTTGACCATTCATCCATCTTTGAATTTATAGAGATGCAACATTGAAGCTATTTATTAGCAAAACGTAGAGAAGAAACAGAGATAAGAAAGATAAGAGAGAAGAAGATTGGAGAATTCAAACGGCTAAGTATAATCACCTTAACTTTGTAGAATCGAAAATCGCGCCACTTTTGTTGACACGTTCAATCGAGAATTTTTCAACTGCAAATCAAGAACAAACATTCAACAAAGAAAGCAGAAACGTAAAGGATGATGATAAAGATCAAACGAAGTAAAATTGTAGTCAACAAGAACGACTTACCAAGTTCCTCGAGTGTGAAGAATTCATTTTCAGTGCCGTCTCCCCAACCTAAGAGTGCCAAATAGTTAACCATTCCCTGAGGCAAATATCCCATCTCTCTGTACTGTTTTTTTTTTTTTTTCAAAGGAACGTAAAGCAGAATTAGATGAAGAATCAGCAGTTGAGTAATCTTGATCAACGCGAAGTAAAGGCAATAACAGACCTGGCCTACAGAAGTTGCCCCATGTCGCTTTGACAGTTTACTTCTATCCGGAGCTAGAATTAGAGAAACATGTGCAAACTGAGGCATTGGGAATTTCAGAGCCTGCCATTGATTGATGCAGACAGAACTAAATCAAATTCTTCCTCTTATCTTCAGGATCACAGAAAAAGCAATTGAAAGAAGCACACATAAGCTAATGCTTACCTTGTAAATCAGAGCCTGCCTCAAAGTATTAGGTAAGTGTTCCTCAGCCCTGAAATAAAAGTTAATAGATCTGATCAAGATCACATTCAAACATGTTTGAAAAAAAAAAAGAAAACAAGTTCCCAAAGAAGATATTGGAGTAGTAACCTTATAACATGTGATATAGCCATGGTAGCGTCATCGACCGTAACACAAAAGTTGTAAACAGGTTGGCCATTACTCCTCATTACCACAAAATCTCCAAGAGTATCCAAGTTCCAACATACCTTCAAGACACTATCACACATGGTCAATAACCACACCAAGTTAACAAAACGAGATCATCGAGCTTTTCATAACACGCATCAACTGATAGACCAATTTTACAATGGAATAGCTAAAAAAAAAAATTCTTCAAGATCACAACGAAAGGTTGCAACATTATCCTATCTAACCATTAGATTGAGAATAAGCACAACAAAACGTACCTCACCACGAATCAGGTCATTAATTTTCAAAGACCCTTCCTTTGGCACACGAAACCGGTAAGTAAAAGGTGTTCCCTTTTCTAACTCTTGCTCTATTTCCGCCTCAGTAGCGGTTGCCCATTTACCAGTATAAACTGGAGGCAATTGTTTTAACTTTGCAATCTCCTTCATCTTTACAAGTTCCTATAAATTTTTTTTTTTGCAATTAACTAAAGTTAACAACAGAGTCAAAAACCAAAAAGGTTTTAAGCGAATTTGAAGATAAATCACCTCACTGGAACAAAAGCATTGATATACATGACCTGACTCTAAAAGCTTCTCTGCATACTGTTTGTAAAGAGCATTTCTTTCAGATTGTCGATACGGACCAAAGTCTCCACCAACCCCAGGACCTGAAATTTCAATCCCAATTGTCATTACACCGCCATTGTAGAAACCCCTAATTTAGCACATGAAGAAGGCGAAGTAACCTTCATCCCAATCAAGGCCTAGCCACGAGAGATCCTGAAGAACAGCTGCTTCAGATTCACGTGTTGATCTCTCCAAATCTGTATCCTCTATCCTCAGCACAAATTTCCCTCCTTTAGACCTGTGAACTCCCATCAGTTACAAACCCAAAACTCTTAATTTTGTTCTTCCAGAAAGGAAACGACTCTTAATCAGATCACGAACCTCGCGAAAAGGTAGTTAAAGAGAGCAGTCCTTGCTCCACCCACATGGAGATTACCAGTGGGAGAAGGCGCGAAACGAACTCTGACAGACCCACCATTATTGCTGGGTGATGAACACGCAACCACCGCGAAGCTTCGCCGGGAACAGTAAAAAGAAGAAGATCGACGCCGTCTGAAGAAAGTAGGAGCAAGCTCCGGTAAAGTCCTAACCCTAAGCCATGGCGTATTGAAGACAAGGCTCGCCATTTTCGTTGCGCCAATAAAGATGCGATTTTCAGAGGATAAAAGGATTATTAATCGGAGTAGAAAGTCGTCTGCTTGCTCGAGTTAGAATTTTAAAAGCAAAAATTCGATAAAAGCCTTCCAACTTTTGTATATTTAAACTTTTATCCCCGTATTCTAGGGTTGAGCGTTCGGATATTCGGATCGGATTTTTCGGATTTCGGATATTTCAATTTTAGAAAATTGGTACCGATCGGGTATTTTAAAATTTCGGTTCAGATTCGGTTCGCGTTCGGTTCGGTTCGGATATCCGAAATTATGGAAAAATTAAGAATTTGATTAAATTTAAATAAAATGAAGTTAAGTTTTGATAGATATAACTCATAATTTTTATATATTTTAATTATTTTAACTATTTCAGTTTAAAAATAAATGATATATTCGATTTTATAATTGTTATTTTAGATAATTTAGCTATATCATTCTAAATATAATTAATATTGGAGATATATTATTGTATTTCAGATTATTTTGGGTATCCATTCGGTTCCGGTTCTTCGGATATACGAGTTTAGGATCCATTCGAATTTTTTATCAATTTTGGTTCAGATCCGGTACCCATTTTTTCGGATCGGGTTCGGTTCAGATCTTTCGGTTAGGATATTTTGTCCAGGCCTACCGTATTCTATTTGCTATCTATATGGGCCCCGTTTATAACGCAAATCCCAGTTATTGGAAAAAGACACGTGGGCTATTCTACGGGAAACGGCTAAACGCCGTTATGACGTCTGCTCTTAAAAGCAACATTTTTGATAAAAGCCCCATAACCTTTGTTACTTTGAACTTAAATCCCCGTATTATATTGTCGCACATATATACCCCCATCATAACGCAATTAGAAATTGTGGCATGCTTTTCACCGAACGACGCTATGTCATTGAAGCTAAGAAATCCATGGAAATACAGAAGTTGAAACGAAGGTCTTTGCCACATAAATGATGATGAAATGTATAATTTAAGACAGTTGAAGAAAGACAACATTAGAAGCTGGCTTCATATCTAATGGTTTCAAGTACTACTGATTCGTTGGTTTCTCTCTCCTTTTGTGTCAGACAGAAGAAACATTCTCGTTAAAGCTTCACATGTTTGGTCTCTGTTTCCATGATCGTAAATCAATCAGCAGGGAATACTAAGTCTGACCGTTGCTTCTCGAGTCACCGTCATTACCGGCTTGAGCAGCGGAAGGAGCAGTGACTGGCTGGATCAGATCCTGTAGTTCTATGAATAGCTCATCGCTCAAGTTCGGTATTCCACTGAAATCGCCATCTCCTAAGCAAGCCGGAGCTTCCTCGACAACAGAAACACCAGGCTCATGTCTAACCTGTAAATTCAGATACCAATCAACAAAAGTTCTTGAAGGAACACTGAATCTGATTCATCATAAGCATGATGCAGATATTTACCTCATATTGGTTGTTGAATCCGTCGAAAAGTAAAGCCTCGTCATTGTCAACAACAAAGAGATCCAGCATCGAATATAAGTCATCGTCATCGTCATCCGGTGGTGCCTGAGGAACCTCAAGAAGAGGAGAAGAAGACATGGGTGTGTAAGCTACAACATCACCTGTTAGAGGTGGAAGCATTGTGGCAGTTAGTTGCGGTACATCAGAGACGCAAGATTCTGAGATCGCTCCTGCGAAACAATCCTTAGGAGCGTGCGAGTGTGATGCCGTAGCAACTAGACTGGTTTCTTTGCTAGGACCAGGATCGGTGTTTACTACTACAAGATTCTCGGTATCTTCTTCTTCCTCATCACTCCAATCCTCTTCCTTAAATGGAGCTCCATATTGAGATCCATGTCTTGGTCCAAGTCCATTTTTCTTAAAGAGAACACACAGCACATAAGTGTCCTGCAGGTCACAACAACATATTTAAGTATTACTTCAAAGAAACGGAAATTAAAAATTGCTCATCTTTTAACACCAAAATTCATTACCTGAGGAACATTCTTTTGCTCCAGAACTCTGTCTTCAAGTCTGTATTCATGAATAACCCAGTCAGTTCGATCCCCACGAGGCGTCTTCCCGAAGTAAAAAACCAGAGTTCTGATTTTCCCAACGATCTCATTATTGAAAGAAACATCTCTATCTTTCCCTGTGGTCTTCCAGTAACCAGATTCAGTGGAACGGGTTGCCTTAGAGCTTTTGGGATACTTCTTTTCCCTGGGGCAGAATAAGTACCACTTAAGATCTCCAGTCCTTAGGCATGATTTCTCTGTAAAAGATGAAAGTCTCTTGAGTTCGAGAGTCATCAACCACATACGGAACTAAAAAAAGCATGAAACTTTCGGATAAAAATGAAGGTTTTTTAATGAATTACCGGGTAAATCAGGTGGTTCGAACTTGTAAATGTTGATTTCAGCTATGGCATTATTTAGGAACTTTTTTCCCATAACTTTTCTCTTCAAGTAATATCTCACAAGTTCAACATCAGTCGGATGAAACCGAAATCCAGGCGCCAAGTTAGTTTTCCCCATTGGAGTCGGAGAGAAACCCAAAGGGCTAAAAAATTTAACAACACTAAGTAATTTCCTTCACCAATAAAGCAAGAATTTCGAACTTTCTCTCAGATTCACAATAACAAAATCTAGCAGAAACAACTACTCTTTACCAACAAGAAAAAAACTAAGAAGATAAGGAAAAGGAAGAAGAAGAAGAAGAAAACAGGAAGAGAAAAATAGCTTGAGAGGGTTTGAATGATTCAAGTCCAAGTCGAATGTTTGAACAAGATTGTCTGAAAGCACCACAACCTCCCTTTGCTCATATAACCACAGTCGCACCAAAGAAACGATGGATTCTTCTTGCAGATATCAACAGACATCTGGTGTACAACAACAAGTAAAAACATGTTTTTTTAGACATCGAAACACAAAAGGACGAAAATTTTGACAAGGAACACAAGTTTGTTGGACTGTAACAACAACATCAAGGGCTAATTTCGGTTTGTAATTCCCTTAACTGATAAATTTGGTAAGCAAATAAGTTTCAAACAAATGTCACTAAACGAGCGGACTTAAAGAAATCAAAGTAATTCCCAATCATAAAAGCAATTTATCATTTTATAAAATCAAAAAAATCCATTGATTTTAGCAAGAAGAAGATAATATCACACGAGACCCTAGAAAACAAATCAACGTCTTTTGATCATGAAATCGCATCAAAAATCGATTTAGCTCTCTCAGATAAAACCCAGAAATCAAAAGAAAACGAAAACCCATCAAGGGAAATGAAAATAAAGAAGACGAGACCACACAGGAAACCGAACCATACTAGCGAGAAACATTCACGGCGTAAAGTAAAAAAACAAACAGAGAAAATAAAGAGCGGAGAAATCGCACCTGTAGAGAAGGAGAAGCGGAGGAACAGACGACGGTGGTCGGAGAAGGGAGGCGGAGGAGCGAGAGAGAGAGAAGAGAGAGAGGAGAGAGAGTAGCTTGAAAGAGAAGCCAGAGGAAGTAAGAGTGTGATGGTGTTAGGGTTTATATAGATCTAAATACGCGTTTATTAAGAGAAAAAGAAAGCTAAGAGGTCATTTTGCAAAAAATGATAAATTTTATTAGAACAAATAACAAAATAGAAAATATTACATTTTTGTGGTATTCTACTTTTTGGTTGTGTACGTAACCAAAACTTTTCTTACTATTATTAGTTTATTACCATGAATTATTGATCTGTAAAGTAGAATAAGATAGTTCAATCTACTTCCCCAAGGTAAAGTGAATAATGTGTTAGTGTGTTACTAACCTCCAATAATTTTTTTAAGTTTTTTGATAATTAATATATAGTTTTCACTTTTGATCTCATCCTTTCAAAAGATAGATTGAAAAAGGGATTTATCAAAAATACAACAAAAAGAGGATGCATCTTGGAACAACAATGAATCTGGAAATGAGTTAAGCGAAATGCTGATTAATTTTTTTTTTTGGGTTAAGATTTTAACCCAAAAAAAATTGATTTAAGATTTTTTAATTTTTGAAAATTGAGTTGAGAAGATTTTGTTGTCACCGTTTGATTTAAAATTCTCTATATATTAGCTGACAAGTTAGGGAAACAAAACTTGTTAAAAAAATTATGATACATGTTGTCATCAGTTTAAAAATAAAAAATAAGAATACAAGTTTCTGGTAAATTATCTACAACATATGCAAGGATAATTGTATTAAAATTTAAAAGCAAATTATTGTACTAACAAAGTGCTTGTTATGAAAACTGTAATCAACTGAGCACCCGAACTTTTTCTCTCAAAAAATAAAAAAAAATAAAACTGAGCACCCGAACATCCCTCATTGGCCCAATGACTTCAACCCCTGCCCTTTCGTCCACAATACTTTCTTTAAATTCTTTTTTTTCCCAACAATTTGACTATTGCTTTTTTTTTGACAAAGAACAATTTGACTATGGCTTCGTTTAACATATATGTATAGTTTTCTCAGATGTGAGATGTGAAATGCAATAGAAAAGTTTTCGAGTAATTGCTTTTCTTAGAATATTTTATTAATCTCCCAAACTAGATGTAGCGAAATTGCTTTTCTTTTAAGTTTTAAACCAACGAAAATAGTGGTAAACTTTTGGACGGTACGTTTCATAATCATTATATATATATAGACGTTCCATTCCACAACCTTATAAGAAAATGATGTTAGGTTAATTATATTAGATGATAAAAAAAAAGGTTAATTATATTAATATAAGGAAGGAGGATATGTATTAAGAAAAAGGTGGCTTAATGACGTAGAAAAAAGCTGGCGAAACGAAGGAGTTTTGCTAATGCTAATTGGCCCGGTGACTTAACACAGACGTTTTTGTTAAATGTGACAAAAACATTCTGAAAAGTACCACTAATCTGTTATTGTGATAGTTAGACAATAGCAAACATTGTATATGAGTTTGATCGTCGTTTATGATAATATAATAGCTTTTTAAAATTTATGTAATGATATTTTTATGCGTGTAAGTGTAAATGTAATCAATGATGAAAAGGTTTGATCATAACTCAAATGCTTAACTCTAACACATGTATTTGTAATTCGTATTATTTTTTATTATATTCCAACTTGTAACCGCATGTCCTAATATGAACAAATTAGATACCACATTATGAGAATTGAGTGTATTAAGAGAGAGAGAGAGAGAAACAGAGAGGGACAAAACATACACATCTTAGTGAAATAAAATTATATATTCTTTTTTCTTTGCTCAGATTCTAATTTTAACAGAAGATAATACACAATTTATACAATAATATCACATCATTGGTTTTCACTAGAAACAAAAAAAAAAAAAAAAAAACCCTTTTTTGTCCTCTCTAAAAGGGTTTGTTTTGAGCCTTTCGAAGGAAGAAAATTGAGGCTTTTGCATTCTCTTTTCTTCTTCTGCAAGTAGTAAGTAAGCAAGCAAAGTAAGATAAACAATCAAACCTCTGCAAAAATCATTTCTGTACACAAAGTGTAGATTCTCTCTTGTACTGTGCGTCACACGTGTGATTGGTTTCTTCTCCCACGCACGCACGGACGCACACGCTGATCGCTTCTCTTCAGGGAAAAGGCTCTTTTTTTTTGTCTTCTGCCTTGGAAGGATTCTGATGGCTACACAACTATGAGAAAAGGGTTTCCTCAAAACGCATGGTTTTTAGGCGTTTTAACCCATACATACCAATCTATGTTTTCAGTTTACCCTTATTAGGTTTGCTTCTTTGTCAATAGCTTTGGAACATCACAATATTCCATTGAGGACCCTTTGATAGTAATCATACTGCCGTGTTCGCCAAGCATCTAAGCTACTGCTGATGAGAGACAGCACCAAAGAGACGCATTGCTGGTTTCGTCGTGATCCAACCAAAAAGAAAGAAAAAATGAGAACCATAACAGTGGATCCTGCGAAGATATGAATTTGAAGGAGATAAACGAAAAGCTTACCTCTTCGGTTAAGCTTAGATGGAATCGTTTTCTTAGGTTTTGAATGGTTCGTGGACCACCTTTGAAGCAAGGGAAACCCGAGTCCTAATAATGACAGATACCAGAAAATGTAATTCACATGGCAAATAATTAGGCTTGTTGACATATTATAACTATATATGAAGAAGCAAGAGATTATCATACCTGTAACATTTCAACTAAGAGAATAATTCGCTCAGCGTGCTTTCTACATGTAAGGAATCCTTGAATGCACAGCACCTAACAACAATTGACAATCAGTGGCTCTTCTTCCACATAATAGCTATGGACAGAAAAAAAAACAAAAAATTGAGCCTTAAGCGATAATGCAAAGGCGAGAGGGAGAGCCACGCGGATACCTTGAAATAGTCAAAAAACTCACTTGGAACCCCGTCGGCATCAGAGTCCATGACCTAGTTATGGCAAGTGTTTTTTTTTGTTATAAATTTAGACTACAGGACTCGAGGAAATTTAAGCAGAAAAGACTTTGAAGAGACTAAAATCCAATACTTTTAGACCAAGAATGAGTGTCTTACCTCAAGAAGTTCACGGGTTAACTTAAACGGAGCACTCTCAAAGTTTACACCACCAGGAGAATTCGAAAGCATAAAACCGAAATCAATGTGTATAATGTGACCCTCTTCATCCACAAGAAGATTTCCATTATGACGATCTTTTACCTAAACCAAATGAAAACCATGGGCACATGAGCAATAAAACGTCAAAACCTGCTATTCATGAACATATCAACGGCATCAGAACATGTAAAATCTACAGATCCCTCTGTTTTCAACGCACTTTGATGCTCATATAGATGAATAAACAATGTACTGAGAGAAGGGGGCACTAAGACATGTAACCTGCAGAAGGTAACAGACCAAAGAATATCCGGCCATACTCTCAACAAAGTTCCTCTGCAAAAGAAGCCAGCTCGGAAGGTTAAATACACAAGATGGCATCCAACACAAGAAGGTAAGCTTGGGTAATTTGATATATGCACAAAAAAACTCCTAAAAGTTTGAACCAAGCAGCTTCTTTCCCTAGAATGATATATAAAGAAACTAGCTTGAAAATCCAATACAACTTGTATTCTCAAGAGAATGCACTTTATGTAGTTCCAACACCTCTCTCATTTCAACGATAACATGTTTAACAGACTGAAGCCAAGAAACAAACATGCTGGTTGAATTAAATTATTAAGATCTACCTCAGCAGTACATTACCTGGGCGAGCTTAAAACTCGGAGAGTTTTCTTTATACTTTGCAGCAAAGAAATCACGTAGGCTCGTGATGTTGGGGTATCTACTTTTGATAGAATGAATAGAAGCCTGCAGGAGGGGAGAATGGTACTTTTTACATACGCTTTCCATGTAAAAAGATTGATTACAGGAAACAACGTAGCAGCTAAGCAGGGTGGTTCTGGTTTACATAATTACCGTATCTGGAATTGTTTCTATAAGGGCAGTATACGAAGATGTAACCAAGACCTCATAAGGACGTAACCAGAGGGGTAGACCTGCTTCCTGGAATATATCTAGCACATGAACAAGACAATTCTCTATAAGGTGGAGACATAGTCATCTTTAAATAATAGAATAAGAAAGCCATAAAAAACAAAAATGAGAAGCCATACCCTAAGAAATAGGATATTAACAGACATTAGTAGATATAAGAAAGTATCACCCACCATAAAAGTGAGAAATGAGTTGCACAGCAAGATGTTCCTGCCGACAGTCATCACCGCTCTTCACAATGATCTGCGAAGATCTAGAGCCTTTTAAAAAAGGTAGAAAGGAATATCATATGGCAAAATGGTCAACACACAAGGACACAATTCAGTAAAGATTAAGCAAGGAAAGTATCTAACTCCTTTGACAACAGCTTTTCAACGTCAATAAATAAAAATAACTTCAAATGCAGTTGGAAAGAGAACCAAAAGCAGAAGTTTATCATAAGCCTCTCAGAGAGTTATCGAAGACTCATGCATCAGTCATTACTCTGATGTCTAAATTGTTGCAGGTTTAAAAGAGAAAAATGCTATGATCAGGAACTTAATATTCATTAATAAATATTCTGGAATCACGAGCTACGGTCCTCTAGACAAGGAAGATCAGCGGTATCAACCCGAATAACAGAAAACTTTGGGTACTATATCAAGCAAATTGACACAAATACTATGTTATCAACAAAGAACTTGGTTTAGAGAAATATACTAGATAGAGAAACACCAGTATTAAAGACAAAGGGTATAGCTTTATGCAGCACTTACAGAACGCAGATCCCAACCAGGTAATTTTCCATATATTGAAGCTTTACGAATTCTCTCTCGCTTTCCCTCCCAAAGTTCACCTGATAAGGCATCACCTTCCTTCAGCATTCCACCATTGGCCTGGTGAACAACACAAACAAAAATAATGGAAGGTTCAACATTTAAACAGGAAAAGGAGAAGGAAGATGTATAGTCTATGTTAAACAAGCATTCACCCTTGGTTGTGCATCTGACGAATCCTGACCAGCCCCTTTGAGAGGAAGGCCTGGAGGTGCCTCTCCCTTCGCTGCAGCAGCCTGCATAAGTGATTAAATTGAGGATTAATGACGGGTAGAAAAACAACACCAAACAGAACACATGCAATATCAATATATTGGCCTTCTAACCTTAGGTGCCTTTATAAGTAAATGAAATGCACAGGACCAGAACAAGTACAGCACTAAAAATATCGACACAATTGAGTATCAGAGTTATTTCAAAAACGTTGAGAAACCAAAAAAAAAAATTAATTTAACGACTAGAAAGACACATCATGAATCAGATAGAATTTCAAATGGCACAAAAATACAAGTAATTTCCTTCTACAAGTTATCGATAAAGAAACACTCACCCTTACTTCCTCCATGGCAACAGTACTTGGAACACGACGATGCTCCTTTTTGCGTGGGACTGCTGGATCAGGAATGCTTTCCATTCGAAGTCCTGGGTCAGCCGTCACAACCACCCTTACCCATTCAAGATCAGTGTCCAGCCGAGTTTTTGGGGCCTCAGCCAGAACATCATCAAATGAATCACTCAGTGATTCAAGAGATGAAGTATGATTCTCCACTGAGAGGCTTACATTGACAAGTTTCACCTTCAACTCTGACTTAGGAGTCATTGCTTGATCAATTGCTTGAGCAGTGGATAGCGACATTCGGTCAGCACTATTGCGATAAACCTCCTGAGTAGTCCATAGTGGATAAGCCCACGGAGGTGGCTTTTGCAAGAATGCGTCCCCGTTTGCCAATGGAATGCCCCCTTTAGAAAGCTTCTGGGAGTTAGATGTATCTTTACCACTGCAACAACAAATTTCAGAAAACAAAAAGAACACTCGGAGTGTTATCATGTAAAGTTTTACACTTGGTACGATTAATGGGACATAGAAAAGAAGGTAACTTCCTAATAAAAGTAGTAGATTAGTATACTTAAAAGCAGTAGATTAGAATACTTTATAAGAAAATTTAAATTTACCTGGGAATTTCCGCTTTCAAAACTTCTACGGAGATCATGTATGGCGCCTTTTCCCTAGAATTCAAAAGAATGGATTCGTCTTCAGGAATATGAACAACACGATAAACTCCTCTCCCCATTGGAAAGCAAATTCCTGGAAGGTTATTGGAAAAAAAATTCAGTACCTGGTAACAAAAACAGTTACCACAACAGAATCAATGTAGAATGGAATTTAAAAAAAAAAGGAATCCAATTGCTTCCAAAAGCTGAAGTTTAGATGCCAAAAAGAGAGTTTGCACAAAAAAAAAAAAAAAAAAAAAA
>OVAY01000162.1:4780-86109 GCA_900406395.1 Kernera saxatilis
AAAAAAAAAAAAAAATCCTAAATAGCGATGTGCTCAAATAAACCAAAATAAAAACAAAACTAATATTAATTTTTGTGAATCAACCAAGATTTGTGGCTTGGTGGTAAAGGAGTCACGGTGACTTCTGTCACCTGAGTTCAAGTGCTGACCATCGGAACATTCACATGGTCACTCCGCAGACCTTAGAAAATGTCTGGACCTCGGTCTGGACCCTAAGTCATCAAAAAAAAAAAAAAACTTTTGTGAATCATTAGCTTTGGAGAAATTGTACTAGATAGCAGGTTTCATGGTTAAGCCAAACCCTCTCTATTTCTTAAAGTCTTTGAAACCTTCCTTCTTTCCAAGACTATTGCAGCTCGTGAATTCACTAACGAAACCTTCACGTATGCTAATCCAATAAACTCGAACGAACGTGTTGGATTTGTAAATTAAAAAAAAAAATGTATTGGACTTGTAAATATAAGAATAAAAAATTGACTAAAAATGAAGTCGACATTTAGTTATAAATATGATTTTAAAATCACGAGCTAGCTAGTCGTTAGAAAATGATATATATTTATATGAACGAGTCGCAACCACTGTCAGGTTGAATAATAATAATGTAACTGTGGAATTTTCTGCACATCTTTATCATGTGTTTTTTTTTTTTTTTTAAATATCTATAGCATGTGGTAATACAAATTAGAAACAAAATCTGTCACCTTATAAGTTGTCAACGCCGTAAACTTTGAGCAACCTACACCCTACATTCATAAATAAATGTAACTCTAATTAAAAACTATATCTTTCTTGCAGTACCAAACCGAATTCGAATTAATAACCAATCGAGTTATTTGTTTAAATTTACAATGAGACTAACATACATCGAAACCATTATCATAAACCCAATTGATCATTGACTGGGTTATAAACATTTATCACCATCACCAATACATTCAATATTACTATATTACCTTTTAATTACCATCCCCTTGATGTTGTCTTCTTCGTTAAAGTGTTTCTTTTATATGAACTTTAAATCTACTAAAATTCCACACTTCATGGAAGGCATGTATAATTAAATGAAAGACCATTTCACCGAGATAACAATGAATTACACTTCCCACGACTATTTAATCAAACGTTTGGGGTAGCTTTCATAGAAACTACTCAGAAACCAAAGGCCAAAGTAACCGGCACAAACAATCTTCGTCAGAAATTAAACAACCTCGTGTTTTAAATTCTCTTCTAAAATCCACCCCTAAGTTTTTCCTTTGTTCAAAATGACCCCTGAAACTCCCGTGGTCTCTATCTATGCACCCGAGAAGGCGCAAAAGGAAAGAGCCTATGTAACATTTTTGGCAGGTAACGGGGACTACGTGAAGGGAGTGGTGGGATTAGCAAAGGGTTTGCGTAAGGTTAAGAGTGCTTATCCTCTTGTTGTTGCTATGTTGCCTGATGTTCCTGAGGAACATAGAGAGATCTTGAGGTCTCAAGGATGTGTCGTGCGTGAGATCGAGCCTGTCCATCCTCCGGATAGCCAAGATGCATACGCAAGGGCTTATTACATTATCAATTACTCAAAATTGAGAATTTGGAACGTAAGTATATTTATATAGACTTCACAAAACGAAAAAAAAGAGATCTTGATTGTTTTGTTGGGTATAAAGTATGTTTTCTTTCAAATAAATTCAATATTTCTTGATTTTAATCAAAATTTCTCTGTAAATTATAAATCAACGTAATAAGCTTGGGTTTCGCATTATTTCTTCTTAAATTTACAAAAGTATTTTATAAGAAAAACAATCTATATTTAGGAAATGTAAACTATTTTTTACATGCATTCCCACACAAACATAAACTTTTGTGTTTGAAACAGTTAAGACCATAAACGTATATGTAAGATCTTTTTCTTAATATAGATTATACACATGTATAAGATCTCTTAGAGTTAAAAGTTAATGGTGTTTTTTTGTACTTTTAAAACTTGCAGTTTGAAGAATACAGCAAGATGGTTTACTTGGACGCAGATATTCAAGTCTTTGACAACGTCGACGACCTCTTCGATATGGAAGATGGTTATTTACATGGCGTTTTGAGCTGTTTTTGCGAGAAAATATGGAGCTACACGCCGCTATACTCGATCGGGTATTGTCAGTATTGTCCTGAGAAGGTCACGTGGCCGACCGAGATACAATCCTCCCCTCCTCCTCCATACTTCAACGCCGGTATGTTTGTGTTTGAGCCTAACCCTTTGACTTATGAGAGCCTCCTTCAGACCCTTCAGGTCACACCACCTACACCATTCGCGGAGCAAGTGAGTCATATACATACATGGGATCATAAATTTTTGGGGTGATCAATATCGTTTTTGATGTAAGATTTTGGTTTGGACTTTGGCAGGATTTTCTCAATATGTTCTTTGAGAAATTTTTTAAACCGGTGCCTCCGGTTTACAACTTGATTTTGTCTGTGCTTTGGCGCCATCCAGGAAAAGTTGACGTGGAGACAGTCAAAGTTGTTCACTACTGTCCACCTGTATGTACTTTCTTTTTTCTTAGGACTAACGGGAAATTCGGAACGGAATTTTGCGGGAGCAAGATGGAAACGGAAATTTGAACATAAAGTTTGGTGTCCCATTTTTTTCTGATTTAAAATTAAATTTGGAATAGAACGAACGGGACGGGAAATAATTTTAGTGAATAAAAATATATTCCTACTTAAACAAATCTCAATTTTAAAAAATAAACAATTTTTTTGTTGTACTTATGATCGGAAACAACATCAATTCTTACATTACTTCGTAAAAAGTAAAATAAAACATACATGAAGATGTGCTTACAATTAGAAAACTTTAAAATAGAGACTCGGATTACGAAAATCTTGTAAGTATCCTCATGAACATAGATAAACAAAGACGATATATATCTTTTTTTTTTTTTTTTTTTTTTTTAAACTCGATTNTTTTTTTTGTTGCTAAACTCGATATATATCTTTGTAATCATTTAAAAGTAATCCCGAAATAGATTTTAAAAAACTTAGATATCTACTCCTTTCTTGTGTCACATTTCTCTTATTATATAGAGAAACTATCCAATATGGCAATTGAAAAATATTTTTGACGGTCTCGACTAAGTGTAAAACTTGTGAGACGTATATGATTTTTTTTTCTGTAGTTTCTTAATTATATATGTTACTATTGTATGTCCATTATCTATGGAAACTTTCATTGTCAGTTATATAAGTCTACAATTTATTATTTTAGAGTTCTATATTATTATTTAACGTATTAAAATAACGGTACGTTACAAACAGAATTACTAATCTTTATTAATTATTGCTATAGGGATCCAAGCCATGGAGGTACACAGGAGAAGAGCCTAACATGGACAGAGAAGACGTCAAAATGTTAATTAAGAAATGGTGGGATATTTATAACGACGAATCGCTTGATTTTAAACCGAAAAGTCCGGAAGATTTGAAAGAAACCCTTTCGAAATCAACAATTATAGCTTCAGTATCCGAACAATCAGTTACAGCTGCACCTTCCGCCGCTTGAGAAGTCTTAAACCACAAATACACAAGACTGTGTTTGAAGCAAGTTGATGTGTTTTGATTCTCCTCTTTGTATTTGTTATTTCGGTGTGTTTTGATTCTCATTTTTGTTTTTCTGTGGTTTGAGTTATTTGTTTTTTGTTATATTACTGTGTGCCAAGAACTAGCTAGTTCTTTCAAACTACAAATAACCTAATTTTTACTTGTGTTTATCTGCTCAATAACAGTATAATTAAGAAACATCTTTTTTTTTGTGAGGTAAGTGTATAAGAAACATGATTCTCTTTTTTATATATATATAAATTCAAAGCGCAATTGTTTAAGTTAGAGAAAATTAATGGCCAAAAATTATAGTAAATACACACTTCATGGAACGCATGTATCGCTTTAGTAAATTTGAAAGACCATTTCACCGAGATAACGATGGTTTACACTTTCCACGACTATTTTATCAAATTTTTTGTGGTAGCTTTCATAGAAACTACTCAGAAGGCAAAGGCTAAAGTAACCAAGTTGGCACAAACAATCTTCATCAGAAACAACCTCGTGATTTAAATTCTCTTCTCAAACACACCCCTAAGTTTTTGCTTTGAACAAAATGACCCCTGAAATTCCCATGGTCTCCATCTTGTGAAGTTTTTGGAAGGTAATGGAGACTATATAGGACTAGCAAAGGGTTTGTGTAAAGGTTAAGAGTGCTTATCCTCCTGGTGTTGCTATATTGCATTAGAAATACATAATAGCATACGTAATGAAGATTATTATTTCTAGTATTAGAAATTTTAGCTTTTTTTTTTTTTTTTGCCAACAAAAGAGAAATTTTCAAAATCCAAAAAGGGTAATTTTTTACATGTTTTTAATGACATGACATGTAACTATTATGAACTAAATGTTTCTTTGAATCTAAATTTATCAATTAATATATAAGAGATAATGTAGATTAGGTCGTTTTACTTTTATACTACTATATTATCTATCTATTCGCTTTCAATGTAAATTTCTTCACAGGTTTACTATCATATTAACTCAACGCCTACTCAATGTACGGCTGGAGAGATATTCGATACTAGTCACTTATAACCCATTACACCGTTTTCTTCATTCACTTGGGCATCCAAGTCAATGTTGTCATTTTACCGACATTTGAAATAAGATTGGATACGATAAATCTAAAAACACACTTTAGACCAACTCATTCACTTCTAATTGGTTTTGAGTTACAAATCCATGATGTAACGTTTCGGGGATGAACTTTGCGGATTGAAATCTTCTACATCGAAGAGATTTCACCGGAACTTCTAGTTTGTCGTTCTTCCAATATGATCAAACCATCCCCTAAACGTTCCAGAAAATTAGATGTGTGTTGAACATACTATCTTTAAGTTATTTTCCCGACCTGCTGAAAAAAATGTTTATTGGCTTTAAGGACAGCTAAGCTCCCATGATACAACAACCATCCGTTCGGGAAAAAATAACCCTGTCTCTACTACGAGTCTTTCGAGAGATAGAGCTTATGCGAAAAGAAACCCTAATTATGAGAAAAGGAGAAAATGAGAGAGTTTTGATATTGCTTTTCCTTACTATATGAATGGAATGATATATGAATCTACCCAAGACCTCAAGGGTTTAGGTAAACTTCGTCATCAATACCAAAAAAAATTTGGATTGTCTTTTTTCAATGAATTAACAATAAATGATGTTATTTCCATAGAAAACATTCAAAAAAATTAATATCTAACTATCTCCAATCCATTATTCTATTTTTTATTCTATTTTAAAATAATTCTTCTATTTTTTATTCGATTTTAGAGTAATTTCAAAATAGAATTAGATTTCACTCTAACCCTATCCTATTTTTTTGGAATGAGAATTAGAGTAGGGTTAGAAATAATTTTACCCTCAAAAAAAGTTCGATAGAGAGACAATTCAAATATATTTATTTGGTCTCGACAAACGTTTGTATGTCCTCACACTTCATTACAATCCAATTACTCATACTAACTCGACACAAAAAAAAATTATTGGCTAGACACAGACCAATTCCTAATATTTTTACCCAACGCACACAAAAAACATGTTCCAACAGAGAAACGAAACGTTCTCTTTGAGCACTCAACTTGCCTCACACTAGGCAACCGACGAACCCTAGCTCCCCTTTTCTGAAGGTAGCCCTAGTCAAACGATTCTCCAAATACCTTTTTTGAGAAAAATCTTCCAAATCTCTCTTAAGGAAAATTCTACAATTTTTTTTAATATGTAAAGCTTTCTTTTGGCAGATGTTGTCACTACCACGTCATCTTTAAAAGTCTTATAAACCTATTTGACTTTATACTAAAGGCAAAAGGCCTTAAGATAGTTGAAAAACATAATTTAACACAATAAAAATAAAATAAAAAGTCTTTTCTCAAAATTCTGATAAGACCAAACGACAAGTCAGCAAAAATTCGTATCTCTTTCCTTTAAAAATAAATTACCAATTTTTGGACAGCCAAACAATTGCTCAATGGAGAAGGAAAACAAGTCAGATATGGATAGGTAGATCCAAAGTAGTTGATCGTTGAACGTTGAGCAGTTTTTTAATTCACATTGAAAAACTCGGAAACGGATCATAAAGGAGCAGCAAAGAGAATTTGGAAAAACATTAAAAAAACCTCGAAAATGGATCCACAAGATTTTCGCGTCTCTACTCAAATCTCTCATTTGGCTCTCGACATCGGAGGTAAAACAAAAAAAAAAACCCTTTTCGATTTCGGTTCAGGGTTCGTCTCGATTGATCTGGAAATTGATTTGTGTGATTTCATTTTGGGGAAATTTTGATGGGAGTTTTGTGGTTTTGTCGCAGGGACTCTGATAAAGCTTGTTTATTTCTCGGCAAATGGAGACAATTGCGAAGAGTCTCGTGACGGAGGAAGCATCGCCATGCGTAGTGGTTGCTCTGTTTTGCAAGGGAGGCTTTGTTTCGCCAAGTTTGAGACCAGAAAGATTGATGATTGTTTAGAGTTTATTCGATTCAATATCCTTCATCAATCCGGTAAGTTAGTGTTTATCTGAATTCAAGATCTGATTTTTATATATGTGTATTCAGAAGCTTTCTTGCTTGCTATTTGGAGTAATGAGTGTGAATACATATTGTGATTGTAAGAACCAAATCATAACACATATAGGCAAACACCATTACTGTCCAATTTCTCAATGATCAAGTCGATTTTATTGTTTTCCCCATTTGGAAATTTTTTTGTCTTTGAATCTTCTCTCTTAAGTTCCATTGTATCAAGTCTTTTAGGAAATGGATTTTCCTTTGATTGAAGCAAAATAATGTCTTTTCTAAGATAGTCACAAGAAGTTTTCTTTGCCCGGAAAGTTGAGTTGAGTTCCTTTGTCATTTCACTTACTCTTTGAGATTCGCTGACAGACGTAAATATTCAGGTGTTCAGCATCCGAATGGCATAGCCCCTGATAAGCTATCTGTTAAGGTAAAAGCTATCGGTTATCTAAAGCTTTCTAGTGAGGAATGTTGCAGTGGGATTTCAGTTTTCAGTTGATTACAGTCTGCTAATTGATATGCTGTGTTCCAAAGGCCACAGGTGGTGGGGCATTTAAGTTTGCTGATCTCTTTAAGGAGAAACTTGGAATTCTTTTCGACAAGGAAGATGAGATGCATTGTCTTGTTGGTGGTGCAAATTTTCTCTTAAAGGTATGATTTTTTCTATCATATCATTATCTCTTCAGTTTTCTTCTAACATTACCCAAATGAGGACGTCTGTTATATATATGTTGTGTCTGCTTTTCGAACATACTTCTTGTTTGTGTCCTTGCTAACGCACTTGAGCACCGCTTCATCGTTGTCAACAATCTTTTGCTAAGCCTTTATATGTGTGAAGTTGTATTATGTTCTCCAGATAGTAAGTAGTAATGCGAGTGGTGTTGCTGATTAACTTCCTAGAAGACTGCAAACATAGCTACATTACCATTTAGGATATTAATTATTTGATGATGATGATGATGATGATAATCTAGAGCTATGCTTCTGAAGTCTACATTAAATGTGATGTGTCTTATCTGGGATACATTCTTCAATTCATTAATGATCTCCATGGGAGACAAATTTTCCTGATTATGTAATTTTACATCGCTACTAAACCCGTAAAAGATATATATGTAACAATAAATTATCGCATGTTTCTTACACTTGAAGTCTGAATCTGATTGCAGACAGTCCCAAGGGAAGCTTTTACCTATTTGGATGGCCAGAAGGAGTTTGCCCAGATCGACCATAATGATTTGTATCCATATCTACTTGTTAATATCGGTTCTGGCGTTAGCATGATCAAGGTTTACTGTGGTTTTTGTCTTCTCTGATCACTTTTTTCTTTTTGCAACTACGTCAGCGATATTGCTTACTCAAACCTGTTCTTATCTAGGTCGATGGAGATGGCAAGTATGAGCGAATAAGTGGAACAAGCCTAGGTGGAGGCACATTTTTAGGTCTTGGAAAGCTTTTAACAAAATGCAAGAGGTAAATCTCCTATTTAGCTCTCTCTATCCATGCAGGTTCCTCCTTGCCGAGTAACTAATATCTCTTAGTTTCAGTTTTGATGAGCTGCTCGAGTTAAGTCACCATGGAAATAACAGAGTCATTGACATGCTTGTGGGGGATATCTATGGTGGAACAGATTATTCAAAGGTAATTGATTAATGTTGGTTTTGCTGAAAACATCTGCTAATGTTTTGGATTGGTATCACATTTAAATTTTCATTCTTTTGCGGTAGATTGGTCTCTCCTCAACAGCCATAGCTTCCAGCTTTGGGAAAGCGATTTCCGATGGCAAAGAACTGGAAGATTACCAGCCAGAAGATGTCGCGAGATCCCTTTTAAGAATGATATCAAACAACATCGGTCAAGTCTGTTCCTGCAAACACATTTCCATGCATTTTACAAAAAAACTCAAAGCTGATGATTTTTTTCTGATGGGACTGTATCATTTTTCTCTACAGATTGCTTACTTGAATGCTCTCAGATTCGGCCTTAAGCGTATTTTCTTTGGTGGGTTTTTCATCCGAGGGCTCGAGTACACCATGGACACAATATCTGTTGCTGTCCATTTTTGGTAATCCAAAACTGAATCTAAATTAAATCCCTCCAGATCTTGTTTAGAACTTTCTCATATTTGATTCTCATTTTCAGGTCGAGAGGTGAGGCAAAAGCAATGTTCTTACGACATGAAGGGTTTCTTGGAGCTTTAGGTGCAGTCACGAGCTACAAAGACCAGAGCCATAACAACGACTTAAAACCGCATCATCATACAGTGCAAAGAGCAATTCTCAACTGTTCAGGTGATAACTTTCGCCACATCCCAGTGACTGCTAAGTTAAACGATGGCGAAACCATAGAATGTAGCATCAATTTAGTTTAGTCTTTTTAACTTGGTGAAGTAATTCTTTCACCAGTTGTATTGTTATGAAATCAGTGTAGGAGAAATGTCTTTTTTTAAGTTATATCGTTTGGGTCATCAAGAGCTGCTCAATAGTAGTGCCAGAATTTGTTGATACGAGACTTGTTTATGTAAGATTATATATATATATGTGTATGTCCAAGGTGTTACTATTAGTCACTTTACTTCTGTCACAAAAAGAATCAAACACACTGAATGTTACAGTTTGGACACTTTTTGTTGAAGATCAAAGTTCAATGGTAAAGGTAAAGCCACAGTGAACCGGAAACCCAATCGAAAAATCGAACGACATCTTCATTTGGTTGATACGGTTTCACTTTTGCTCTACCTAAAACCGGGAAGTAAAAAAATTGAAAAAAATGGTTTATAAAAATTATTTAAAACTAATGATACATTTCGATATAGGAAATAGGAAACCGTTAAACCGTGAAACTCAAAATCAAACCAAAACCGGATTGACAAAGTCCCACATTCCGCAGGCTTACACGTGTCAAACTTACCTGCCTGTCTTCTGCCGTTTGATTTTTTTTTTTTTTTCTCATTCCATTCCTACTTCGGCGATTTCAATTCCCTCCGCCGATTAGCGACTATCTCCGACCGCCGCTACTTCGCCGCGAATTATTTACCGTAGGTGAGAGTTATCCGGAGAACACTCTCCTTCTGTCTATTCTCTTTCGCAGATGCCTTATAAGTTGAATTGATCTCATCTCGCCTAACCAGGTAAAACTTCTTTTCTACATCTTATAATCAATCTGCTCCCTGTTTGGTTTACCTACCGATCGATTCTGATATCTCCATGATCTTCAATTGCAGTAGATCTGCGTTCTCACATCTTCGATTCGATTGTTCTACCTCCTAATATCGGTTCATTGCTCGAATTGGGAACCAAAATGGTACGGATATTTAATTTGTATCGTCAATTAGCATCGATCCTAATTTAGTTTGTAATTGTCTTTACAGATTCGATTGTTTCACGTTGCCTCTTACATTCTCATGTTTAGGTCTTTCGTTGAGATTGTTTGAATTGAGCCAGAGCGTGCATCACTGATTAAAACTCTTCTTTTTGTTTCTCCTGCGAACTTTGATTTAAATCCACTGCTTGTAGCAACGATAGTCTTGTCCTTGTTAACTCTGTGATACTCATTGTTCTTAGTTCTCATGGTTAAACGCTTAATCAGGTTTATCACTCGAGTTTTGTGGATGAAGAAGGGATAACAAAGGCATGTGGTTGTCCTTTGCTTCCTCTCAAGAGCCATATAAAGGGTCCTGCACCTGTTTCAGAACAAGGTATTAAGTCGAAAGCGTTCATCTGATTTTCGAATGTGCGGAAAAGCATTTATATTTGTTGTTTATATGCAGACAGAACTGATATCGTGGACGAGGCAATCACGTTCTTTCGCGCGAATGTCTTCTTCACTAACTTTGATATCAAAAGTCCTGCTGATAAGCTCCTTATTTACCTGACGTTCTACATAAATGTGGCGTTAAAGAGGCTCGAAGGATGTAGAACACTGGCTGTAGGAACTAAGGCGATTATCAACTTGGGTCTAGAAGATATCCCTGTTCCTGGAGAAGCTGGGTTTCCTTTCCCAGGTCTCTTTTCGCTTCCTCAGTCCCAGGACGAAGCAGGTACATGTACTGCATATCATTACAAGCAACTCTTCTTGATTCCTCGTGTTCTCTTTCAGTTCTTTTCCTTCTGGGTCCGTTTCGAGCTAATTTGATCTTCACTGGCTTAGCTTGCACTTCCTAGGATTTTTTTACCAAATCCTACACTATCTCCTCCTAACTATCGAGACCTCTTGTTCTGTTGGTTTCAAATGTCAGATCTTTTCAGGAATTATCTGAAGCAGGTTCGAGAGGAGACAAGTGGGAGGCTACTGAGTGTAGCGTATAGAGCCAATGGGACACCAAACAAATGGTGGCTTGCATTCGCCAAGAGGAAATTCATGAACGTGGTCGTCCTCTAATCAACAGATCATCACTGGTAAGTTCTGAAAATTATTCACAACATCATCTTAGATCCACCTTTATCTGTGTAAAGACATACCGGTATAACTATCTTGGAGCAGCCTCGGTCTCTGCATTTCAAGCTTAAAAAGTTCTTCTTTTGATCTGATTTTTTTTTCATTTTTTAGCGGTTGGTTATTCTTTCTAGTCTGCTACCTATTACGAATGAGGAAATCCGAAGCCACGGGAGTTCATGAGCATCACTGCTTTTAGCTTCCTCTGCGTAGGTGTTGGCCATTGGAACCAGGAAGACGTAATTTTATCATAGATGTCCCAATGTATTGTTTCCTACAAACTTCTGTTGGAATGTAAAATTTGTTGATACAAGATCAAGTTAGATAATAAGATTATTTTATTACTACAGAACTTTAACTTAACAGAGTTCATCTCCACGATATTATCAGTTTGTAGTAGCCACACATTCTCACTCTTATTTATTATACAGGGAAAGGAAATTAGCTTTGCATACACATAACTGTGCTTGAAGCTATATATCAGGCCTTGGTGCACACGTTGCCGTCACAAACCCAACCATCTTTGGACTCACCGCCACCTTCATTCACAGCATCATCGCCGGTTGTGTTCGCCTCCTCTTCCAAAGCACATTTGGCATGAAGATCAAAGTCGCACTCTTCGCAATGGTAAGACCAGATTTTCCCTTCTTTATCACACTTATCGCACATGTAAACCTTAACACGAGTCAGGTCTAGCTCGTGTTCTTCATGAAGAGCATGTTTCACCTTCGTAGGCCAATCTTTTGCCATCTCATTGTACTTAGCTTCAATCTCCTTCAAACGTTCCTCAGTAAAAGGGTAAGCATCAGCTCCATGTGCTCCCACAAGGTCCCTTGCTTCTTTTGTTACCGTCTTCCCAGTTGGTCCCAAAGCAGCTAGCATTGGGATGCCACCGACCTTAAAGGTTCGTGCCAAAGACGGCTTCCTAGGATCACCAAATGGAAGAGCCAGCCACGGCATCTGCGAGTAGTATTCATCAAATGATTCCTGGTCTCGGTCACTGGAGATGAAAATTAGCTCAAACGCAGCATCCCGCTCCTTTATCTGCTTGTATACTTCAACAAGCTTTGGTGTAAAAGCGCGACAAGGAGGACACCAGTGAGCTGAGAAGTACAAAAGAATGTTCTTCCCCACCAGTTCAGAAACAAGCACCTAACAAAAGAAAGCCAAAACTTCAGAGGTTGGTTCAGATCGGCCTTAAAGAACAATGTTTAGAAGGTTACAAGGGTTTATAGAGATTTACCTTAGCCCCATCTTTTCCGAGAACATAGTTGAGATCACCCGATACAAGAAGTGACTCAAGCGTTTGAGCCTCCATCTTTGCCTTCTCTATCTCCTTGAGTTCTTCAAACTTCTCTGGGGTGAAAGGATATGCAAGAACTCCATAGTCATCGATAGCTTCAGCGACATTGGAGTGGCGGGTTTTCCCATCAGGCCCGACAATGACCAGTGTTGGTAGCTTCGACAGCATGAAGTGCCGAGCCAGTTTCGACGAGCTTTTGTCATTGAATGGTAATGCTAGCCATGGCTGGGTCTCAAAGTCCTGTTTAAAAGACTCCTCATCATCTTCAAGAGATATCAGCACAATCTCAAAATCCTCACCCTTCTCCTTCAACTTCTTATAAACGTCAACAAGCTTTGGAGTAAACTCCGTGCATTGCCTGTAAGAGGCGACTGAGAAGAGCAGCCCAATGGTTTTCCCTTCGAGTTCCGATACAGGAACCTAGTGAATACGCAATTAATCAGTCTCATTAAGTCAACAAAGCCAAAAAGAAACAGGAAGTCTTCTGTAGACAAGGAATCTAATCTCGTAAGCTATAAATAAGCGTACCTTGTTTCCATCTTTCGAAATCACAAAGTCCCGTGAAGGAGTCACCAAGACGGATTTTAAGGTCTGTTCTCTCCGAGCTCTGGCTTCTTCCTCTTTTATCTCCGTCATTCTCTCTGGTGTGAAAGGATAAGCATCAGCTCCATAGCTTCGAATGACACCGACCCCATTCTCATTCACAAGTTTGCCTTGATCATCGACCATCACCAGGTTGGGAATTCCCCTGACCTTAAACAACTGATCCAAACGGTCACGTGTTTCCGAATCAGTGAACGGAACAGCAAGCCACGGCATCTTAGTGAAATAATCTTTAAAGGACTCTTCATCCTCGTCACCCGACACAAAGACAATCTCGAAACCGACTTTTGGAGACAGTTCGTTGTACACTTCCACCAGCTGCGGAGTGAATCGCTGACATGGTCCGCACCACGCAGCTGAAAAATACAATCCAATCTTCTTCCCTTTCAAGCTGTCAATTTTCACCTGAACATCAAGAAATGCATATATATAGTCAAGCTCTACCTAACACTTGCAATTAACTTCATATAATCCACAAGAATCCAAAGGAACTCAGGAGACAACAAAAGCCATGTGAACTAGATTGAAGCAAAAGAGTTCTTGTTTATGCGCACAAAAGCAATCGATGGAAGTCATACATAGCAAAAGTGAAACAAGGACACGAAGCTATGTAATCATCTGAAAACCATATAAGAACACGACCTAAATTTCTTCACAAATATGAACCATCTTCTACAAGAAGAATCAGGAAAAAAATCGCGAAACAGGCACAGACACAGAGTCAAAACTCAACAGAAGTTGAAATCTACGATCAGAAAACGGAGAAGAAACCATAACCGCAGAATCGGGTCAACCACAGAAAGAGAGAAGAGAAGATAATTTTACCTGTTCGCCGTCATTACGAACGAGGAAATCCCTCGCCGGAGAAGAGAGAAGCGAGTGAAGATCCTGGGCATCGCCGCCGTTAACTTCCTTCACAATTTCAGCCATGAATTGTACGGAACAGTTTTCTGATCGCTGAATCGAATTCGAGAATCGCTACCACGAAGAACACACGAAGACTGGTCTCTCTTGACTGACTTTTGAGGGCAACATATGCTCAAAGCTGTCTATTTAAAAAGTCTCTCCCCAAAAATACCTATTAATTAATGCGACTCTTAAGTCTTAAGAAATTATGTCATAATTGAATAAAACAGATCTTTTTGTACATTAATAAATTTTTATAATTTTAAAAAATTAATAAAATATTTAAAATTAAATTTTTAATCCGAAATTCTGAATCGTATGTCACAAAAATTAAATTCTATACCTTAAAATCTAAATTCTAAACACAAAAATGATATATTTCCAATTTATAAAGCAATTAGTCTGTTTTTTTTTTATTTTGACTATTTTTCACTATTTTTATTAATTGTCTCGCATTAATTAAAGACCAACCATAAAATATAGTTGACTGACTCAACAAATATTTTCTTTCCGGTTAAGGTAGTGATTGAAAACCAAATCTCAATAGTTGGTAAACCGGAATCGTCACCTCAACGCAGCGTACATTGTAGACGTTACAACAATCTCAATGGGGATAATGAATATTTTCAAAAAACGTGGGGTACTAAGTTTTTAAACGACGACTTACGAGGGAGAAAATCCAAAGCAAGTTTATTTTAGCTCTCTAAGAGCTTAATTAACGAGATGACAGAAATTGAAATAGCTCATTTGTGTTTTATTGTGCCAAGAAAGTAGAGCATTATTGTGCAAAGAAAATATAAAAAAAAAAAAAGAAATATTAAATTAGAAACACTAAGATCAAAATGATTTGGTTGATATCATAAAATTTTGACGGAAGAGAGTTGTGTTTTTTTTTTAGCAATTCTCAAAGTTACAATCATTATTTTCATAACAAATATATTTATATGAATCATTTGCTATAAAACCCTGAACACATGAACTTATTGTCATTATAATGGGTTTGTGGTAAAGATGACTTAATACAATAAACTGACTCAGTTACCTTTTATGCAATAACGCGAAAACTCAGCAATCTCATATAACATAAATTAATCGTGTTATTGCATAAAAATGTAACTGAATCGGTTTAATTTTTTTTTATATCAGTCTTTTTGGGTATGGTTGGATTTGAGACCTTTATTTCCTACCATGTCCAATAGTATAAAGAGTAATGTGGATTGTTACAGTTCCATAAGCACCAAATAGAACCGTCACTTTTGTAGATTATGAGTAATTGATTACTGTAATATTGTGTTCAATCAGTGGATTCGATGAAAGAAGGAAACATGGTGACTCTGCGGAATGCGAAGATCGACATGTTTAAAGGGACATGTTTAAAGGTTCGATGAGACTCGCAGTGGACAAGTGGGGTCGTGTTGAAGCCGCTGAATCTGCAGAACATAACCGTGAAGGAAAGATAATAACCTTTCACTAATCGAGTATGAGCTCGTGAATGTCGTTGAAGAGTGAATGCTCTAAATTTTCTACCATTATTTATCTGTTTCTTACTTTTAAATTACGTTGTTTTAGGATAACAATCAGGTAACAACAGAAGATGAGTTCATTAACAAAGTGGCAATAGAAAAATGAAAAATTAATTCAATGATAATTAAAAATTGTCATTCACTATTCATCACACCAAAATACTTAAATGTCCCTCATCCATCTTATATCTTTTCTCTCACTCACATAATCCTGAATTGAAACATGAACTAATCTCCGATGCATGTAAAATTCATGTATTTTTGTCACTTAAATCGTCTCGTACGAGTTTGTTGTTCTAAATTTCGTTTTAACGATAAAAAAAAATAAAAGAGATCACTAATGTTTTTTTTCTGTTAGTTTTTCTCTGAGATCACTAATGTTTTACATCGAAAAAACCATCTAAAACCATATCTCATTCTTTTCCTTAACTTTGATTGACGTTATCGCTTTTTAACGCATTAAACTTTTACTAATCGTTATATCATTCACTATATAAAAGAATTTGCTGATATAATAATTTACGAGTTTCTGTAAGTTATAGTACCGTAGTTACGATTTACGAACTGATTTTATATGGTAACGTATACTTAGGCTAAGTGTGTTCTACGTATTACATATTATTTTTGTAAGTTGATTTCCTTTTTAAAAATTTTTTTTGCGTATTGTATAAACTAGATCGGGAACCCGATATCGCGCGGGAACTCATTTTGAGTAATACAGAAAAAAATGTTTATGAAGTAGATTATATACTTTTTTGGACAAAGTGTCCTATCATTTCTAAAGGTTAAACCGAAAAAGAAATACTAACAAATATTTTGAGACATTAACAAAGCCAAAAGATCAGACAAACCAAATTTTTAGTTTTATCATCATAATCATGCAAACTCAAAAATAAAAATAAAAAAACTTTTACATTTTGTTTATGGGTTTGTTCTCATAAAAACGAAGAATAGAGTTTCTAACAAAAAAAAAAAAAGAAATGAAGAACAGAGCAAGCCCAAAAATCGAAAGAAGAAAAAATCATAAACCAAAATCTTATTAATAAGTCAAAATGGTGAAGAGAGATGTGTGTATCTGTATATGTTGCTTGTATCTATTTATGATTCATGGGTTCTTTATTCTTGAGAAGATTCCCAACAAAATTCTATGCGTCTGCCATTTCACTGATCGGACTTTCCCGAGTTCTAGGGTTTATGAAGCATATTAAAAAAAAAGGGAATAAGGTTTTTTTCTTAAGAGATCAAAAAAAATATTGATGCACAAAAGAGAGAAGGATAAATTGATGTTGATTCAAAGACTCTTGTTATTTCGAGTTTTTGAAGAAATAAAGACCGTAAAAAAAAAATTAAAATATCATTAAGACAAAATATTTTTACAAAACTACAAAAACTATATCCATATGAATAACATGAAACTACATGCGGAGATTACCATTTAATCTATTTTTACAGATTTTATATTTGAGAGAGACGAAAAAGGCGTAGAGAAAAACAAAAGAGATCACAATTCTAATTGATTGATTATGTTACTAAGTCAAAGAATTATTTTTGCTGTAAAGAATATCTCGATATGAATTCCATAGTTTTATTGGATTTGTAACTTCGTAATAAATTAATAATATGACAAATAAATTACACAACTGATTTGTTGTAATCCAAAATAATGCTTATTTGAAACTCCATAAAAATGACAATCGTTTTCAAGTGATCATCCATGAATGAAAAAATATTGTACAACACGATATAAATAGAATCGAAAAGATATAAATACTATAAGATGCAACTTTTAAGAAAATAAGCAGTTTTAAACGAAAACGTGCAGTTTTAAACGAAAACGTGCATATCGAAAAGATGCAATCGTTGAAAAGACGCAACCATTGAAAAGATGCAACCGTTGAAAAAACGCAACTGTTGAAAAAACGCATCCTTAAAATGCATTTTTTAGGATTGCTATTATTAATAGATATATGAAAAGGTAAATAAATATGAATATATTGTCGACAAATAATGGAGAACCCATCATCGCACCAAGTGCTAAAACGAGGGGTTCAATGTTCATTAATGAGAAAATAAACTATAAAATTTTACAAAAGTTACATTGGTCGCACGTTCACCACCACATTTCTACGAATTTGATGATCCATTTCTTGCACCCTAATATATCCAATCTATATAGATCAATGTTGAGCTTTTAAGCTTGATAAATTCGTAGTATATGTTTGTGAATAATAAAATAGTAATCACTTTTTGAAAATGGTAACAAAAACAAAATAATTATTCAACTTTATTTGACAATTTCGGCCTCTTATTTTATTTGTAGCATTTGTTTTACGAAGTCTGCTAATTAATTTAAAATTAAATATTTTCCGGGTCAATGTTTTATGTTTTGGTCAAATGTAGAATGTGACCTAAGTTTACTTCATATGAAGTTTGCTATAAAAGTCAATATTTTGGTCAAACGAAAAAAATAACATCGTTTTTACGCAGACTGCATGTAGAGTCTAAAATTACGTTTAGACTGCAAATGAAGTCTACTTAAAAAGTCAATATTTTGGTCAAATACAAAACTAACCTGTCTTATTTCAGACTCCAAATGAAGTCTACTATAGTTTTTTTTTGTTTGTAATGAAAACTGCGCAGACTTCGTCTGAAGTCTGAGGACACCGAGCATGAACATTGGTCAAATGCAAAAATAACCCCTGCGTTGACCTACAGACTTCAAATGAAGTCTGCTATGTGAGCAAACTACAAAAGAAGTCTACTATCGCGTCTCAAACCTGCAAATCAACGAAAATCAAGTGAAAAATTACCTTATTCCGGTTGGAAGTTGTTTTGTGCTTTGTTAACCGTCCAGAACTTCGAATATAACCAATATTAGGGAAGCCCAGCCGTTGTAGACCAAAGAAGAACCGAAATCTTGTAAGATCTAAGGATGTCTTTAATTTGAAAACAAAAATTAGAGAGTTTTGTGGATGAAAATAGAGAGGAAATGAAAGATAATGAAGTTATTAGCTCAAACATTGAGCATTTACAGCTCAAAAATCGGTTGAGAGAGCATTTAGAGCTCAATTTTGGTTGTTAATGGTGGTTGAAAAAATTGAAGAAGATGGCATTTTCGTAAATAAGTGGTAACATAAGGGATTTGTTTGTCTTTTTGGTATTTAAAAAAAAATAAAAGATAATGGCATATTCGTGAATAAAGAAAAATGGAATGAGTGTAATAGAGAAAAATGACATTTGTTGATGAGATAAAAAAATGGTTTAGTTTTATGTTTGACTCACAATTTTGAGTTATTTTTGCAAGAACCCTTTTGTAATTGACTTAAAATTGTCCTCCACCTCATTATATATAGGATTCTGTACTTTTGAAAAAAATTGAGAAGAAGAAAAAGTAATAATAATCTTAAGAATCTTTGTTTTGGTGGGAGACAGAATTATAAATCACCTATTAGTCTCCACAAACCATTATATGTCTATATTATATATATTCACGTCTATAAGTTTAATTATTAATGAAGATTAGCTATAATTTATATAATCCAGGTTCAGGGACCCAAGTCCATCAATATATTATTCAAGAGCTACTGAAAACGAATACATGTACGACATAATCTCTTTAATTTACAGTATCATTATTCATTAACACTAAACGCAAGAACAAAAAATAACAAAAAGCTTCAAAATATTAAATTGTTTTTTTTTTCTATGTACTTTTTCCCTTTCTTCAGCAATAAGCAGTCTTTCTCAGCTTTTTTTTTTTTTTCTCTTTATTTACTTTCTCTCAAATAATTTTGATATTTTGTAAACTATTGGGGAGAGATTCATCTTTAATATACTTTATGCAGCCTTTATTTAGTTATTTAGATTCTTTCGAATCTTATTATACTTTAATAGAAGTTGAATTATATTTTTTTTCCTTTTTTGACTTTTTTAACCTATTATCCGTTGAGAAAACAGTGAAATCTAGATTAACGTTCTTTCGAAATACCTAATAAAGTTGATAACAAAAAAAAATTGTTTAATACTCAAATTTATAATGTGGACTCACTTCATGAAATCATAGTGAAGTCTCATTACTCTCTCTTCATATCATTTCTCCTTCTCAACCACTCTTCTCACAAGAGAAGATGATAAACATTATCGAAGCAGCTTTCTTCCTCTGCTTCTTTTCATCTTCTCATGTAACAAAGAGTCCATCTTTTGTTTTTAATTAAAGTTTTGATAAATTCCGTTTACTATGAAGATGAACATTTTTAAATTGCGTTTTTTGTTGATATTTTTCACTGACGACAATGTAGGTGTATTTCGCCGGAGCAAAACAAATCGCCGGCAACATCACGGCGTCGGAGAATCCATTCACACCGAGAGCCTCTTTGATTCGATATTGGAACAAACGAATCAATGGCGATTCACCAAAACCTTCTTTTTTCCTCTCAAAGGCGTCTCCTTTGACGGCAGTGGACTCCACGCGCTTCGCCTCACTCGCCTCACGGCACGCGCTAGACACGCGCCTCTCCGATTTCTGCTCCGCCGCGAAGCTATTCTGCTTCCCTGAGCTCGCCGCTCATTCCGTAGCCGAGAAGCACGGCGATGACGTCAGCTTCGCCGTTTACAGCGGCAAGAATTTCACCAACTACGGCTCCGACCGTCTCTCCGGAGCCGACGCCTTCAAAAACTACTCCGGCGGAGACAACATCGCCGTCGACTCGTTCCGCCGTTACAGCCGCGATTCCGCCGGGCACGACGATGGGTTTTTAAATTACGCCGAAGATGTCAACGTCGCTGACCAGAGCTTCACAACTTACGCCACCGGATCCACCGGAGGCGCCGGCGATTTCGCGAATTACCACACAAACGCTAACGAGCCCAACGGAAGATTCACTTCCTACTCTGACAAAGCCAACGGCCGATCACAATCCTTCATGACCTACTCCGAAAACGCGAACGCCGGAGCTCAGACATTCACAAGCTACAGCAAGAACGGAAACGGAGCTCCGAACGGGTTCTCAGGTTACGGATCCGGGTCAAACGTAGTCAAATCGGGTTTCACCGGGTACGGGGAGACCGCGAACGGAGCTAACGACACGTTCACGAGCTACGGCGAAAACGGGAATATCCCGGTGAACGATTTCAAAAAATACGGCGAAGGAGGAAACGGCGCCGTTTATGGGTTTAAGAA
This sequence comes from Kernera saxatilis, assembly GCA_900406395.1. Taxonomy (NCBI): domain Eukaryota; kingdom Viridiplantae; phylum Streptophyta; class Magnoliopsida; order Brassicales; family Brassicaceae; genus Kernera; species Kernera saxatilis. The sequence goes on from OVAY01000162.1 coordinate 25,306, forward strand.
TTACAGAGACCAATCCAATATCGGAGTAGACTCTTTCTCTTCCTACGCCAAAAACTCCGACAACAAGAAGGTCAATTTCGTAAATTACGGCAAATCATTCAACCTCGGCTCCGATAATTTCACCGGTTACGGCCAAGGCAACGTCGGAGGAAACGTCAGCTTCAAAACCTACGGTCAAGGCCCGAGTTTCAAGGAGTACACTAAAAACGGCGTCGTTTTCGCGAGGTACACTAATAACGCGAGCTCCAGTGGCAAAGCGGTAAATAAATGGGTTGAGCAGGGCAAATTCTTCCGAGAATCGATGTTGAAAGAAGGGACTTTCATGCAAATGCCGGATATAAAGGATAAAATGCCTAAAAGGACGTTTTTGCCCCGAACCATAGTTTCGAATTTACCGTTTTCGTCCTCCGAGACCGGCGAGATACGGAGGATCTTCGGCGCCGGGGAGAATTCGTCGATGGCGGAGATAATCTCGTCGGCGATCTCCGAGTGCGAGAGACCGCCAAGCCACGGCGAGACGAAGCGGTGCGTCGGATCGGCGGAGGATATGATAGATTTCGCCACGTCGGTGCTCGGACGCGGCGTGGTGGTGAGGACGACGGAGAATATCGCAGGGTCAAAGAAGAAGATCGTGATCGGAAAAGTCAAAGAAATCAACGGTGGAGATTTAACGAGAGCGGTCTCGTGTCACCAGAGTCTGTACCCGTATTTACTGTATTACTGTCACTCGGTTCCTCGGGTACGGGTTTACGAAGCGGATCTTCTTGACCCGGAGAGTCTAGAGAAGATTAATCACGGTGTTGCCATCTGTCATATTGACACGTCAGAATGGAGTCCGAGTCATGGAGCGTTTTTGGCTTTAGGGTCGGGTCCGGGTCGGATTGAAGTTTGCCACTGGATCTTTGAGAATGATATGACGTGGACTACTGTTTATTAAGGTTTTGGTCAATTTTGACCGTTTGAATATTAATTACTTTTTTTTTTTAATTTGAGATTTGCTTCATCCGTTTTTTTCTTTCTTTTCGCAAACTGTATCTTCATTTATATAATATAATTGATCAACTTCGTAAAATTGAAATTAAAAAAAAAATCGGTGAAAAGAAGTAGTTTTGTTTTGTGTGTGGCAACGAAGTTTGAGAAAGTTAAAGCATGAGAATTGCGTTTCTGGTTCTGCTAATCGAAGTTTTAATTTAAATTTAAGATTGTAGAACTCGTTTGTAACTCTACTATTGTGAAACATTAATTTTGATTAAAACCAGAATTTTGCCTACTAAATTACTAATACGATAATATTTTGAATTTTTTTGTGAGAGTTATAACTTATAAATTAATTAAACCGGCTTTATTATCAAAACCCAAATATTTTGTATTTTTACTCTTTTATTTTATAATAATGGATAAAAATATTCGTTTAACAATTAAGAAGTGTTAAATTTGAAGAAGAAAAATTACAATAGTTAAAGATGTTTAATTATAAATTAAGAGATTTCTATTTTACTAGATGTGTGGAAATAAGATTATACATATGGGAACACGACAGCTATTCGTATCTATTTTAATCTGATACTATTTTATTTCAATAAGCTAACTTAAGTAAAGAACAAAAAAAAGTTTATTGAAAATTTATCCATTATCACAAAGATAAGGTTACAGAAAACTTGGACAACAGCAAAGTATCCGTGGACGAAGAGGGTACTTGCGGAATAAAGAGAGAGAATCAAGGGTAAATCGGTCAGCACAAAAGTTAGATATAACGGTAGCAACTAACTAAAACGCACCTCCATTAATATCAGTCTCGCTTCTTCTTCTTCTTCTTTCTTCTTCTTTGCTTCATCCTCAAGAAACAACCACTCATCCATAGATTCGCTCATAGAGTTTCTTGTTTCTCTCTTAGCATTCATCACGATTTGCTGCAAAATCTTCTTCTTTTTGATCCGATCGAGTTTTACTAACTAAGACGAACGTAATGGAGAAGGAGAACTCTGTATTATCTGAAGATGCTGGCCTAATCGAAGCAGAAGACGAGGAAATCTCACGTTATCTGAAGATGATGATCGATAAAGTAAACTTGCCTGACCACTTCGTCTTCGACGCAGACGTGTTTAACAAGAACCCAAGGGAGGTATTCATTTCTAAGAACCCTATCTTCGTGTTCGTTAAACCCAGAACAGAGGCTTGTGGTAAAACCGATGGATGTGAATCTGGTTGCTGGAGGGTTATAGGTCGTGATAAACTGATCAAGTATGAGGACACCAAAAAGAAGACCGGGAAGTTTCTAGGGTTCAAGAAGATTCTCAAGTTCTGCGAAAAGACCAAACCGAGAGAATATAAGAGAAGCTGGGTCATGGAAGAGTATAGGCTCGTGAATAAATGGAACTGGAAGAAAGATCAAGTGATCTGCAAGATTCGGCTTATGTTCGAAACCGAAATCAGTTTCTTGCTAGCCAAGCATTTCTCGTATGGAAAGAAAACAGCTTTTAGCTACTATTTACCTTTAAAAAGATCGTTGCCAGAATTTGGAGTGATCTCTACACCAAAGGATGATGCACGCAGTCTGAAGTTGATAATTGGAACTGATGAAAACTATTGGCCTGTCTACTCCTACTTCTACGCACACCTTATGCACAACGTGTACCGCGTGGAGCCATGGACGCTTATTGATCATACAGATCAGATGTTTCAATTTTTTGGAATCTGCTTCTTCGCTAACCGGACAGATGCTTGTGGCAGAACCGATGGATGCTATGGCGGTTGCTGGAGGATCATTGACCGTGATAGGCTGATCAAGTCGCCGGAAACCGGGAGGATTCTAGGTTTCAAGAGGGTTTTCAAGTTTTGTGCAACGGATATACCAAGATACGGTTATCTAAATTTTATTATGGAAGAGTTTAGGCCTGCCAAAAAAGTGAAGAAGCATAAAGTGTTGTGCGTTGTCAATCTTGTTTCCCCAATCTCACTAAACCGCTTGCTTCGAAGGTAACTAGGGATTATACTAGACGACACATATTTCTTCTCTTTAAACATCTACAGAATTGAACTTTATTGATCATGAGTATATGTGTCTTTTTTTTTTTTCTGAATTCTATAAGTATGTATAGTTTCTTAATTCTCTATTAGTACTATATAGTTTCTTAATTCTGTTCAATTTGGTTTAGATACTAATATGGTTATTCTCTTTTCCCCGTGGTTTGTGTTTCAGATTTGTTTAATTGCAAACATTAAAGAAAAATTGAGCACAAAAAGTCAATTTTTTGCACAAAACAAAAACATAGTCAATTTATGAAATGAAACCAGAAATGCGTAATCAGTTAACAAACGTGTACACGATTCGAGAACATGTCTAGTCAGTTAACGCACTAAGTCTTTTTTTTTTTTTTTTTTTATCGTTANGTTAGATCTTTAATAACGTCGCTATTAATTTGTGTATCATGTTGTGTATAGTAGAGTTTCTTCTAACAATCATTCGATTTTAATTTGAATATTTAGATTAAAAATAAATCCAAAAATAAAAAAGAATCATATTGGCATCGCCAAAAAACTTTATTTCGGAATATGTTGGATTCTTTTTGCGTCACATATGTTGAATTCGTATCTCAAAAATTTATCAAATATTTTATGTGGAGGTACTATAGGCTGGCTTTTTTTGTTCTTTCCAATCTTTTCGATTTTTGTATATGTTCCTTTATAATAGCTTCTATTTATGGGCATTTTTTACAGGTAGGTGCTGGTTTATATATATCATCATGCTTCCATTGATGCACAACTTCGAGATAGTTTTTTTTTTTTTGCTAAAATCAACTTCGAGATAGTTCTAGCACTAATTACATTAAAAACCAATTTTTTGATTAAGATCTTCATTCTTCACCTGTAATTTTCTTTACCTGAGACTCAACTACTCCAAGAACCTATTCTCCCACAAAACTTCTAATCACCATTCACCAACATTCTTATTAATATGCTTGTTCACTAAGTCATTGTTATAAAAGTTAATAAAATCAGCCTCTATGCATATTCACTAAATTCACCCTTATTTTAATAACCTCAAGCAGACAAAAAAGAAACCAGTGTTTACCCAAAAAAAAAGCAAGTTTGTCGAAAACTTTTTTATTAAAAAAAAAAGTTTATATAAAACATAACGTATCCGTTGAAGACGAGGAGGGTAGTTCCGGGATTAAGAGAGATAATGAAGGGTAAATCGGTCAAGACGAGAATTATATATAACGGTAGCAACTAACTGATAAAGCACATCCATTAACATCAGTCTCTCTTCTTCTTCATCTTCGCTTCATCCAGAGAGTCACTCATAACATTAATCGCTTCATCTTCGCTTAATTCTTGCGTTTCTTTCTCTCTTTTTTCTCCGATTTGAGTTTCATTATGGAACATGGAAGGATCTTTACACAGGAGGAAGATGCACATTTTCTGCAGAAGATATTAATCTATTCTGATGGAAACCATGGGCCTAACGACGTCGACCTTGCAGGCGACGTGTACCGCGAGGATCCATCGACGCTTCTTGATCTTCTAGATTGGACTTCTTTGGATGACGGAGTCTACATTGTCGCTAACCGGACAGATACTTGTGGCAGAACCGATGGATGCGATGACGGTTGCTGGAGGATCATAGACCGTGATAGGCTGATCAAGACGGAAACAGGGGAGATTCTTGGTTTCAAGAGGGTTTTCAAGTTTTGTGAAAAGGAGAAACTAGTAGTTGTTTTGGAAGGAGAAGGAGAAGAAGAAGAAGAAGAAGTGAAGCTATCTTGGATTATGGAAGAGTATATGCTTGTCAAGAAGATGAAGCAGGATAAAGTGTTATGCATTATCAAGCTTTTTTCCGCAAGTCAACTAAACCGCTTGCTTCGAAGGTAACTTGGGATTTCATGTTGATCTAACTCGTCTTCCAGATTCCATTATTGATCAGTGATTCATGAGTCTGTGTTTTTCTTCTTCTGTATTCTAAACAAAATATAGTTTGCTTAATTCTTTCTAGTTATTCAATTTGGGACACTGATATGCTTATTTATCCTCCCGTTGCTTGTGGTTGCAATCTGTTAAACACACAATAAAAGCTAGTCGCATATAAACAACTATATTAGTAGCAATTGCAAACATGAGAAAAAAATTCCTGAATCAGAAACCCAAATAATCAATAGATGAAAGGTAAATGGGTGATTAACGAGCAGAAAGCATTCGTCAATAGATTATTAGGGTTTAAAAAAAAATCTAAAAATTCAAATCTTTGTAATTTGGCATTCGGGTTTAATATTAAATATTAATATTAGGGTTTAAGAAATCCTTATATTACAATTTGTTATATAAATATTGTAATTTGTTTTATTTTATCTTTCTTTGATTTTTCGCAATTTGAATACAAAGACGGATAATCTAGCAAAGAGTGTTAGAGTTCATCCGTTTGTTATTTCTTATGTAAATTCGCTACCTCCGGTTTGGATTACCAAACCATTTTAATTTAAAGTCGTTGACAAAAAAAAAAAAAAAAAAAATCCTTATTTTATTTAGNAAAAAAAAAAATCCTTATATTACTTAGATGGTTAGTAAATAAGTTACATACTAAACAATATGTCGTCAATCTTAAAGTGGTATACTAAAAATAACAAAATATTACTTTACGTACTAAATTTGATGTACAGTAATATAGATCATGTTTATAAAAAACAAAAAACAATATAGTCTTGTTAATAAAACAAATAGTCATCCAAAATTTTAGTCGATTTTTTTTGCCGGATATCTAATTGGAATACTTGCTACTGGATATAGAATTAAATACAATTCTCTTACTTACATATTTAATTTAAAACTTTGCATTACTATAAAGTTCAATAAAGTCAACCTCTATGCATATGCACTAATTCACCCTTATGTTTAATAACCTCAAGCACACCAAAAAGAAACAAGCGTTTACCAAAAAAAAAAACAAGGCAAGTTTGTCGAAAACTTATTCATTACAGAAAAAAAAAGTTGATACAAAACTTGAACAAACATTACATTACGTATCCGTTGAAGACGAGGGTAGTTGCGGGATTAAGAGAGATAATGAAGGGTAAATCCGTCAACACGAGAACTAGATATAACGGTAGCAAGTAACTGATAAAGCACCTATTAACATTACACTCTCTTCTTCTTCGCTTCATCCCCAAGAAATCACTCATAACATTAATCACTTCTGATTTGCTTAATTCTTGCGTGTCTTTCTCTCTAGATCCCATCTTTTTTTATTTTCGATTGAGTTTCGTTATAGATCGGAGGAGGCACGAGCTGCCGATTATGAATACATCAAAAAGGAACTGATCGAAGGGAACGACGAGGTGATAAAGTCATTTGCCTTATTAAGCTTCTGTTCCCAAACGATCTAAACCACTTGGTTCCAAGTTAAGATGGTTTAGGAAGATCATTTGCAGCAAGTGTTGGAAAGTTTGTCTGAAAGAAGTATATAAGCTTTTGCTAGAGCTGTGATCTTGATCTCTAATAGTGTTTCACCATTGAGAGAGTTTTGGTGTAAACGTTCTCTTTCTCATTAAAATGATCGGAAAGTTTGTTACAATCTAATATAGAATGTACAAACCAACTAAACCAAAATGAACCAGAAGATTATACCATAATTACAATAAACCGGACATTGCAAAGCCCTTAACCGGAACTATATACACTCTAATAGCCCCCCTCAAGATGGAGGTGGTGCAAAAATGTTGCTAAGTCCCATCTTGCCAATCAATTCTCGGAAAGGAGCTGGATGTAAGGCCTTAATGAGAGTATCAGCCAACTGGTTCCCTGTCTTAACATACATTGTCTTCAAGAAACCCAGTTCAATCTGATCACGAGTGTTGTAGCAATCTATCTCGATATGTTTAGTTCTCTCATGGAAGACAGAGTTGTTAGCAATATGTAAGGCGGCAGTGTTGTCACAATACAAATATGCAGGAGATTGGAAAGGAATCTATAGATCAACAAGTAACCGAGCTAACCAGACCAACTCTTTCGTAGCCATAGACATTGCCCTAAATTCCGCTTCAACTGTGCTACAAGAAATTGTCCCCTGCTTCTTTGATTTCCAAGAAACAAGAGAATCACCGATGAACATACAATATCCAGTGACAGATCTTCGTGTATCAACACAAGCTGCCCAATCAGAATCAGAGAAACCTCGCAAATCGAACTTGTTATCAGCAGGATAAAACAAGCCTTGACCAACAGTACCCTTCAAATAGCGTAAGACTTTGTGAACAGCATTGAGATGTATATCTCGTGGATCATGAGAAAACTGACACAAAGTATTAACAGCATAGGAAATATCAGGGCGAGTGATATGAAGATACATGAGCTTGCCCATCAGTTTCCTATATGAGGCTGGATCAGTCAAAGGAATTCCCACATCCTTTGAAAGTTTAACACTTGGATCGAGAGGAATACTTGAAGGTTTACTACCAAGAAAACCAGTGGTGGAAAGAAGCTCCAGAATGTACTTTCGTTGACAAACAGAAATGCCTTCTGCTGAGCGAGCAATCTCCAACCCAAGGAAGTACTTCGCTTGACCAAGATCCCAGAGTTTAAAATGAGATTTCAGAGTCTCCTTAAACATTACATTAACGTATCCATTGAAGAGGAGGGTAGTTGCGGAATAAAGAGAGATAATGAAGGGTAAATCGGTCAACACGAGAATTAGATATAACGGTAGCAACTAACTGATAAAGCACATCCATTATTTATCTTCAGTCTCTCTTCTTCTTCTTCGCTTCATCCCCAAGAAACAGAGAGTCACTCATAACATTCATCGCTTCATCTTCGCTTAATTCTTTCGTTTCTTTTTTTCTTCGATTGAGTTTAATTATGGAGGAGGTACGAGCTGCCGATTACGAATATATCAAAAAGGATCTGATCAAAGGGAACGACGAGGTGATAATCTCAGGTTATCTGAAGAATATGATCGTATACGGAGATTCCTGGTCTTATCACTTCATCGAAAACGTAGACGTGTTCAACAAGGATCCAAGGGAGGTATTCGATTCTCTGAACCCTAACTTGGCGATCTTTACATCCCGAACAGAGTCTTGTGGTAAAACCGATGGATGTGAATCTGGTTGCTGGAGGGTCATGGGTCGTGATAAACTGATAACAACTATGGAGGATTACGAGGACGATAAGATTGAGCTTCGAGGGTTCAAGAGGATCCTCAAGTTCTGCGAAAAGAGGAAGCAGAGAGAATATGATAGGAACTGGGTCATGGAAGAGTATAGGCTTGCCAAGAGATGGAACTGGAAACAAGATTACGTGATCTGCAAGATTAGGCATTTGCTGAAAACCGAGATCAGCCTCTTGCTCTCCCAGCATTTCTTGTATCTCTACACAAACTCATCGTATCTGAACACCATAATGGCTACAGAAGGAAACCATTGGCCTAGCTACTTCAACCTTACCAACAACGTGTACCGAGTAGATCCATTGAAGCTTGTGGATCCTCAGGATCAGAGGTTTATAGATAACGGAATCTGCATCTTCGCTAACCGGACAGATTCTTGTGACAGAACCGATGGATGCGACAGCGGTTGCTGGAGGATCATGGACCGTGATAGGCTGGTCAAGTCAGAAACAGGGGAGATTCTTGGTTTCAAGAGGGTTTTCAAGTTTTGTGAAAAAGTGAAACGAAGATATGTTTGCGAAGGAGAAGCAGTGAAGGTAACTTGGACTATGGAAGAGTATAGGCCTGCCGAAACGGTGAAGCAAGATAAAGTGTTGTGCGTTATCAAACTTATGTGGCCAATCCCACTAAATAGCTTGCTTCGAAGGTAACTAGCTAAGGGACTTTACTCTGGATTATATTTCTAGTCAGTGACAGTGTGACACACATTTTTCTCTTTAAACATCTATAGAATTGATCAGTGATTCATGAGTGTGTTTTTCTTCTCTGTATTCTAACTATATAGTTTCTTAACTCTATCTAGTTATTCAATTTGGGATTTCATGATGATCTAACGCCATATTCCAGATTCCATTTCTTGTCAGTGACATTGTGACACACATTTTTCTCTTTAAACATCTACATAATTGATCAGTGATTCATGAATCATGAGTCTGTGTGTTTTCTTCTCTGTATTCCAACTAAACAGTTTCTTAGTTCTCTATTCAATTTGGAGATATGGTTGTCCAAATTGGCTTCCAACAACATCACCGAACAACACAATCAAAAACACTACACACATTGTATAACCAAACCATTTTATTTTATCTGTGAAATCCGTTTACCAAAACAAAAAATATCTTCAAGAAATTCTTTTAAAAATAACAAAAGCATGTAAGAGATTTTTTTTCTTTCAAATATCCACTTTCAGAGTTTTCAGTTTTTCTTTTTCCTTTTGAAGCTTAGCATCTTCTTGTTATGAACTAATGATTGTATTTTAAGCTAAGAAGCTTTAAGTTATTGTTGTAACATTAATTTAATTTATTTTGATAATTTTAAGAAATGCTCTTAATAATTTTTAAATCGAGTAAACAAAAGAGAGTTATTGATAAGTCACAATAGTTATCACTTAGGAAGGAACCCATTGTGCCACTTGAAGAAATTTCGAATCATATAATGATTTTTCTTTGGGCTTTGAAGTTTTGAGATTGGTCTTAATATACAGTATATGAATGTAAAAGAAAAATAATAAGAAAGAAAGGAAGAAAAATGTTTAGAAACATTGCTACATTTGATTTTGATTGGTGTATGCTCGTTCGTTGTAATTAATAATGCATGTTTATTGTGTTTGAGACTGATTTTAGAGCTCTTTACGTAATTATATCTATGAGGTTTTAACTTGTCAATCTTCAACTATTTTCTTCTCTCATGATTTTGGTAGCACCATCTATTTTTCTCGTGCTCCCTGCTACGACACCTTTTCTCTTTGGTGAGACATTCATGTATTTATCTAAAACATCTTCTAGAAATTTTATTTAAGAAAAAAAAAAATTAATATAGAGTTATCGTATCTAATAAGCAACATGTAAGAGAAATTCTTTTAAATATCCACTTTTAAAATTTTCAGTTTTTATTTAATTTTTAACGCTAAGCCTCTTATTGTGATGAATTAATCTTTGATCTATATTTTAGGCTAAGAAGCTATAGGCTATTGTTGTAATGTTAATTATTTTCATTTTATCATTTTTTTACAGAATGTTGGTCCAACACCGATCAGTTATATATAAAAAAACAAGATAAAATAATTGTGTATCCTGTATTTTCTTTTGACAAGAACATGAAAGATTATGTATTATTTTAACGGATGCAATAAGTGATGAAAAACAAAAAAAAATTAGTGTGTTTTTATGGGTTTTTCTTTATCCAAAATTAACAAAAATATAAATTCTAGATGGTTCCATTATATTTTTCTCAATTCTCATGCTACTTCATTAAAAGATCATATACAAATTTATCGTCTCACTTAAAATCGTTCATTAATACTTAATATCCAAAAAATCACATGCTAGATTTTTAACATTTTAAAATTTCTGATGTCATAATTCTGTATCACAATCGATGATTGAGGTTAAGGATTAAAGAAAACGTTATAAAAACAGTAACTTTGTTAATTTGATATTTTAATTGAAAACAAAAAATTCAAAAAATAAAAAATGATCATCTTTTTTAAAAAGACTCTCTGCGATTGCATCAGAAATTTTCTTTCCCTTTTGGAAAATCATTAAGCTCTATCAAATGTCAAAAGAAATTAGCTTCAAAAGATAGCCGATCTCATGAGGCAGAGACTCTTTCTCTCTTTTTCTTTCTCATTTCCACCATCTGAGATTCGTCATTGGCAGCAGCTTGTAGAAAGTAGCTTACATATAAGTCATACATAAACTAAATCAATTTTTATTCATTTCTTTACTATTAAGCTAATAGTCATAACTACATAAATTATTAAACTAATACATACTTCTTTTCATTTAGTTAAAGACTTTTCAAAATATGGAAAACTAAACTAATTAGTCTTAGGTCACTTACATGGGTTTGGTTTGACTCTAACCATTTGAACATCCAAAAGTGCAAGCTTTGTACAATACTTTTTTTTTAGAGTCTTCCTAATAGTAGGAGGAGGATCTCTTAGAAGTGGAGAGGATGGTGTAGTACTTGTGATGTCATCGCAACCAACACAAATGAGGTCACCTCGAGCAAGTTTTCTCCTAGAGGATGAAATCTCGATTTGAGGTGATCAGCAACAAAGGAGCCGGAGGCTAACGACAGAGGGTCCAAGAAAAAAATAGGTCTTTTTCATTGCCAAGTCATAATGATCGCATAATTCATCCATTGAAAGAGACACAAATGGAATCACAACAACAAAATTCAATCTACCAGTTTATCACCAAAAAAAATCATTGAATTAGAATCTTTTAAATATGAAAAATTAAGGGTCACTTACGTGGATCACGTTTAACTCTAACTATTTCTAAGTCGTTCAAACTTGAGAGGCGTTGTGCATAATTATCATCAAATGAGTCTTACATGAAAAAGCAGTAATAAAGTGAATAAAAAAACCTTTTGTGGTAGAGAGCTTTTTTTCTGTTCTCGATTACTAATGCAGGCTCAAAGTCATAAGGGATCTCATGTCCCATATGACCAATAGCATAAACAATGATGTCAAAATCAATACAATTATTTCGTAGATTTTAAACTTTTGTTATTTTTTCACCGGATATTATTTTTCACAATTTATTTCAGATTTTTAAGGTTTTAAAATTAGAATGCTAAAACTACATAAATGTGAAACCGATTGGACTTATATTTTTATAAATAAATAAAAAAGGTCATTAGAAGTGCCAAGTTTGTTTTGTCTACACAATATAATGTAAAATTTAACGCTCGAATTTAGGGCTGGACGTTTGGATATTCGGATCGGGTTCGGATCGGATATTTCGGATTTCGGTTTAGAGAATTGATACCGAACGGATATTTTAAAATCTCGGTTCGGATTCGGTTCGGGTTCGGGTCGGGTTCGGATACCCGGAATTATGGGAAAATTAAGAATTCGATTAACTTTAAATAAAATTAAGTTAAGTTTTGATAGATATAACTAATAATTTTCATATATTTTAATTATTTTAACTATTTCAGTCTAAAAATAAATGATATATTCAATTTTATAATTGTTATTTTATATCATTTAGCTATATCAATCTTAAATATAATTAATATTAGGGGTATATTGTTGTATTTCATATTATTTCGGGTATTCATTTGGTTCTTGGTTCGGTTCGGGTTCGGTTCCGATTTTTTGGATATACGAGTTTATGATCAGTTCGGGGTTTTTATCAATTTCGATTCGGATCCGGTACCCCTTTTTTCGGATCGGGTTTGGTTCAGATATTTTTCTGAGGCCTACTCGAATTTGATAAGTCGTGCGATTGTTATTGTTTCTATGGCACAAATAAGCATGCTCTTCATCATCTTCTTCTCTCTCTTCGCCGAGCCTAAGGCTTCTATTTTTATTTTAGGTGAAAAAACATCAATTAATGGTCTAACACTAAAAGGTTAAAATCAAACGCTACATTTCTAATTTCGCCGGATCATCATTCTTTTACAAATTTGTTTTCTTTTTTTTTGTTTTTGTTTTTGATACTAATAAAAAAAAACATTAATTTGGGGATGAAAAATCAGGTTAATTATCTAAAATTGTGTATATTATAAATCATATGCTATTTTCAAAATTTCGTATAATAATAATTCCCAATGTGTATATATTTAAAAAAAAATGTTTTCAACACTTCAAAATCAATTAACCGATTTATCTAATATTCTAATACCACGCTCAAAACCTAGTTAGTACTCTGCTTCTTTGCTTCATTCCCAAGAAACAACCATTTATCAAGAGATTCGCTCATATATTTCAAAGATTTGCATCTTTCCTTTCTTGTTTCATCACCATCTTCTGCAAAATCTTCTTCTTCTCTATCCAATCGAGTTTCATTAATTAAGAACGCATGGAAGACTCTGTTCTAATCGAAGCAGAAGACGAGGTCATAATCTCATATTATCTGAAGATGATGATCGATAACGGGAAAGCCTGCCCTAAGCCTAACCACTTCATCGAAGACCTAGACGTGTTCAACAAGAATCCAAGGGAGGTATTCAATTCTAAGAACCCTATCTTCGTGTTCGTTAAATCCAGAACCGAGACTTGTGGATGTGAATCTGGTTGCTGGAGGGTCATGGGTCGTGACAAGCTCATCAAATCGAAGAAGATTCTAGGGTTCAAGAAGATTCTCAAGTTCTGCGAGAAGACGAAACCGAGAGAATATAAGAGAAGTTGGGTCATGAAAGAGTATAGGATTTCCAATAAATGGAAGCAAAATTACGTGATCTGCAAGATTCGGCTTATGTTCGAAACCAAAATCAGTTTCTTGCTAGCCAAGCATTTCTCGTATCTCTACACAAGGTCATCATATCCGGTTTCTGCAAAACAGAGGTTGCCATATTATGAGATCTCTTTACCAGATTATGCAGAGGATGCGTATTATCAGCAGACGATAATCGATTGGCCTAGCTACTACCCAGTCTACTTCCTCCTTCCCAAAGACGTGTACTGCGTTGAGCCATGGAAGCTTTTGAGTCTTGATCAGAGCATTTATGAAGAGGGACACTGCTTCTTCGTTAACCGGACAGAGCTTTGTGGTAAAACCGATGGATGCGATGACGGTTGCTAGAGGATCATGGGACGTGATAGGCTGATCAAATCGGAAACCGGGAAGATTATGGGTTTCAAGAGGATTTTCAAGTTTTGTGAAAAGGAGATGAAAAGCAAATTTTTTTATAGGTTTTTAAGCGGAGAGGAAGATGCTATTCTAACTTGGACTATGGAAGAGTATAGGCTTGCCCAAAAGAAGAAGCAGGATAAAGTCATTTGCCTTATTAAGCTTCTGTTCCCAAACGATCTAAACCACTTGGTTCCAAGTTAAGATGGTTTAGGAAGATTTGCAGTAAGTGTTGGAAAGTTTGTCTGAAAGAAGTATATAAGCTTTTGCTAGAGCTGTGATCCTGATCTCTGTGAGCTTAATTAGTGTTCAATAAACAAGTTTTAGAAGAGGATCAGTTGTAAGATTTCTCTAAGAGTTAAACCACAAATCTCCTTGAAAAACCATATGATAAACAATAACAGCCATACAACAATCACATAACTTAGTATATATAAAAGTCAAGAGTAGCAACACAACTTGGCTCTGCTTCATCTGCTGAATCTTTTAGGCTTAAGCATATCCTGGAACAAACCAGAAACTCTTCAAGAACGCAACATCTAATGATGTGACTGTACTTGTCTCAAGATCAAACACACCACCATTAATGCTTGTGTGTGGACTAAAACCAAAGCTGCTTCGGAAAAGAAGATCATCGTCACGGAAACAGATTGAATCACCCTTGATTCCCCAACCATTAACATCTTTGATCGGTGCTCTTATTGTGACCCCATGACCAAATATCAACATCTCACCTCCAAGAGAAACTACTCTCTCCCATCTACCATTTTCCAAATTCATCTTATAGATGTAAAACGAACGTATATCTTCCCACCCTTTGTAGCTCAGAACGATCAAAACCTCTCCTGAGCTCGTAATCGCTATCGTCTTCGGTATGGGAACAATCTGAAACGGATGGTTACGATAAGGGTTACCTTGGACAACTTCTACAGGTGAATCTCCAGAGAAATCAAGAATCTTGATGTAGTTATGAAATGTATACACATAAAGCTTCTCGTCCTTATACGCCATGGATTCACAATCTATGCCTTGATGATTCCACCATGAATCATCTCCTTTCTTATATGATAACAAGTATTGATCCATGTAACTCCAAGCTACAACATAATCCTTTGTTCTCTCGTTTATCCAAAGACAAGAAGACGAGAATTGGGGGGCAAAATGTTTCCACTCTTTATGAACAAGAAGCGATGATGACTCAATCGATGGAAGATTGATTCTCTCGCGAGTAAACACATTCTGGAGATAGAGATTTAGACTAAGATCTACCATCAAGAGCCAATTGCTGCAACTAGACATGACAAGGCTTTTACTTAACTCGAGTTCGGGATGTCCGATTTCGTGGTTTTCGTCTTCTCCGGGATCGAACAACAAAGTAGAATGCTCATCGAATAAAATTCGCCATGGATACAGAGGTCGTTGCACACATGTTTTGGAAACGGCATACCAGTTTGAGCAAACGGATCTAGCTCGATGAAAACCTGTATATCTTAAGCGTTCGAGGATCGATCGTAAGAGATCGGGAGAAAGCTTGGACCAATCCGAACGAGTTTCAGACATTGACGTCTCTTCAAATCAATCCGTTTGCTCGAAGTCTCCTTATCCACGATACTAATGGAAAAATAGGGTTTTGTTTTAAAACCTAAAGATAGCTATCAATGAGCCCAGCCCATTATACCAATGGGCCTAACCAATACTCATTTTTAATTTTGGTCAAATTAAAAGCAAGAGTTTTAATAAATTATATTAATTATTTATTTTTAATGTTTCTACACAAAAAATGAAATATTAAATATAATTCAACCAATGATAAAACAGATTACAAAATATAAATGATTATAAATATTAAATATATTAATTTATTACATTATAATGTGAGAAAATCTTATAATTTTGGAACAAGAAAAAATATCTTAAACATCCTATATTGGAACATAGGGAGTGGTCTCAAATCACCAATACTCATTTATGCATGTTAGTTTCACCTAAAACAAAGATCAAAAACCAAGTTGATCATAATTTGACATGCTTTACGAACTTGCAATTAGACATGTTTAGTAGATGATTTAACATGTGCTTTCATTAGTTACTAGATTTAGATGATACTCTGCACTATGCGCAAAGTCAATAAGTTTAAGAAAGAAAAAAGTGTGATATTACAGTTTCGATGTTAGTATAGTTAATTTTTTGACATTTGTTGAAAACTTTGTAGATACATATTTTTATAATATGTTAAAAGCAATTAATATTTTACAAAATTATTCATACTATAAATTTAAGATATATAGCCAAAATAGTTTTATCCCAAAAAATATATCTAATATTTTTCCAAAAAAAAAATTGATTAAAAAGGTTTTGTGGTTGATGTGTATTACCCGAAAAATAAGTATGTGCAAGCGACTACGAAAGATAATTTATGATTTGCTCAAACTTGTCATGTTCTTAAAGCAACAAGTTTGGATCTTTTTGCTTGTGTTTAGGTGTATCTGCTGAAGGGATATAATTGCTTGTCTAAAATCTGATTGCAATTATATAAACGTAATACTTGTCTAGGCACAAATCAAGGTGTGTGTCTGTGTTAATTGTAGCTTTTAGTTTGATTCTTGACCCAAATGGTTTAGTAGTCGCAAGCAGTGCTGTTCCTGAGTTCTAAGAGATTGGAAGCGACGGCCAAAATATTGGCCAACTTTAACACCACCGAAATTCGAATTTGTGATATGATATTCCCACAACAAAGATTACACCACTAATTAAATTAAAGAAACTTTTATGAAATTGTGGCAAAAAATTATTATTAATATTAAAGGCCGGAAGTCTATGCTTGATGTGTTTTACCCAATAACATAGAAACAAACGCAAGCAAATCTTTGAACACTCAAAATATTCTATTATTATCCCCCCATGAGTCTATGATTACAATCAAGATCGCAAAAGCATACTTGTATTTATGCTCCAAAAAAAAAAAAGCATACTTGTATTTGTATAAATCTTCTATTATACAATTATTAATCCACTCGATTCTTTATCCAAATTGCTGAGCGTTTGTCTATGAATAAAAAATATGAGAGACAGTAACACAAATAGCACCAGTGGTCTAGTGGTAGAATAGTACCCTGCCACGGTACAGACCCGGGTTCGATTCCCGGCTGGTGCAAATGAGCGATGATGATTTAGGCTTTAGCGAAGGTTGGGTCCTTCGCACACTTCTGATTTCACGGATGAAAACATGGCCTAGTGACTGAGCTCTCTTTTTTTTTTTTTTTTTAATTTTTATAATGTATGTACCTTGCTTATTTTAATGTTTCTCATTCGATGAGAGAGAAAGAGAGAGATTCATTATAATTGCAACTCAAGGTTATAGTGGATTGTTTTAGGAGTTGATTAAGCCGAGATTAGGATCTTTTTTTTTTTTTTTTGACAAAAAGCCGAGATTAGGATCTTCACACCAAAGAATATGAACTCGTTGTTTATGTGTGTGTGTTCTGATTTAATTTATTGTTCTTTGTGTAAGTTCAAGTGTGCGATTCGTATTCGTATTCTGTGATTGAGTGTTTGGATGGAGTAATCGATAGAGTACTCGCGTTCTTGGTGCATGGATAAACCGATCTCAACATATTATAAGTTAAAAGAAATTTCTAGTTTAATACGTGAATCGAAGTTATATAGTATACAAATGTGAACAACTAGTCGTACATATTTTACACTAGTATTAAATCATTATTTAACCCAAAAAAAGAAGATTATAGAAGAGTATCGTTAAGTAAGGGTAAATCTGTCATACAAGAATTTGATTTAACGGTAACAACGAACTAAGAGGCGTCTATAATCTAAATATTAATAACGTCTTTTCCCAAGAAACACTAATCTTCTCCATAATTTACATCTTCTTTCTCATTTGTTTTTTGGAGTTTCTTGCTTTTCTCTCTTCATCATCATCACCATTTTTTGCAATTCTTCTTCTTCTTCGAGATCTGAGTTTCATTGTTATATCTAAGGAAGAGAAGAATTAATGAAGATGATTTATCCACCAGTAGATGAAATCGTCGCATACTATTTGAAGATGATGATCGATGATAACGGAAAACATTGGCCTAGCCACTTCCTCAGAAGCGAAGACGTGTACTGCAAGAATCCATGGACGCATTTCAAGACTCGAGAGCCTTTGATCCTACACGACGGACGGTTCTTGTTCGCTAACCGGACAGAGAATTATTCCGGTAAAACCGATGAATGTGAATCCGGTTGCTGGAGGATCATGGGTCGTGATAAACTTATCAAATCGAAGAAGAGCAATAAGATTCTAGGGTTCAAGAAGATTTTCAAGTTCTGCGAGGAGGAGAAACCGAGATCGGTTTTTAAGTTCTGGGAAAAGGAGAAGAGACGAGTAAGAGATAAGAGGGTTTGGGTGATGGAAGAGTTTAGGCTTGCGAGTAAGTGGAAACAAGATTACGTGATCTGCAAGATTCGTCTTCTGGAACCAAACCCACTAGAGTTCTTGCTTTGCAATCATCTTCGAGGTTACTATATATGATTTATTCAAGGACTCGACGTTGTGTTTTTTCTGGATTTTCGTTATGAATCTATTCGAAGAACTCAATTCTGTTTCCTGTATTCTTCTAATTAACCAGTTTCTTAATTTCTCTATTCAACGTTTTAGTTTATTACTGTGATCTAAACCCTAAATATTCGTTTTCTAGAATTGAAATTGATAGATCGGTCGAATCGCTTCGAGACTGTTTATTGGTTATACAGTTGTAAAGATTTTTTCAATGAAATGTTACATAAATTTTACTAGGACAGCTTTTTTTGTCATCATCTACATTTAACTTTTCTGAGATCAATAAACTTTAAACTTTTTTAACCAAAAAAAAAAAAAAATTTAAACTTCATCTACATTTTTATTAAACTGACTAAAGTACACTCCACTCTATTTAAAAAAATAAAATAAAATTGTATTTGTGTTGCATATTATTATTTTGTAAAATAATTGTTTGAGAAAGATTTTTATTTCTTTATAATCTTAAAAAATTACGGATCTTTGACTCATAATCTTTTTCGGTATCCGAAAATAGAACTACGTTTAAAACATAAATCACTAGTTAAACTAATCATATTGATTATTCTTAAAAACCACTAAACCACCTATTTGGTGAGACTGAGAATGATGTTTTTGAATAAAAGATGGAATATTTTATTGTAGAATTCCAATTCAAAAAGCTTGAAAAATTCATGTAACTGTTTAATAACAAAATGGGCAATTTAAAAAAAAAAACATATATAGATTATTGTTTCTTCCATTTCTGTTACATTTATAGAGTAATGTAAACTTCATATGTTTTAACTAAAAAGGGGGCCAATTCTGTGAATTTCTCTATATAAATTAAATCGTAGTAATAACTAATAAGGACTTGGCTTAAGGATAAAAAAGAGATAATGATTCGTCTATCGACAATGAGGCGTCTCGGAATCGTCACCGTCACGAATTCCGCCGTCATCACTCCGAAGCTACTCTCTTCGACGGCGGCTTTTCCCGGAACTTTAACTCTACCCTCGCCTCTCCGCAATCACCGTCTTACCAATTCCATCCGTCTCCTCGAATCTCGAAGCCTCGTCTCCTTCTCCTGCTTCTCTTCTTCTTCTTCTTCTTCGGCAGCTTATCTTCCTGCGCTCGACGAGTTCTCATCAACTACAAGTGAGTAGCTTTATTTTAAGGACTGTTTCGATTCCGGATTTGGGTTAATTTTGCTGAGAAATGTATTAACTATCGATGAAATTATATCTGTAAGGTTCTGTGGCGAGAGATGATAACCAGAAGGTGATCTTGAAGGGTATGAGTTATGCTGCCCTCCAAGTACGTTGTTCAAATTTTCAATCTTTTGCTCATCTAATTGATTTGAATATCATTATTCTGGTTCGTTTTCTCTTTGTAGGGATGCTTTTTTAGTCGATACTACAATTTCGAGCGATTCTGATTTCCTGAGAGAATGGTTGTTCATTAATGTTTAGTTCATTAGGGAACAGATGTTCATGGTCTTTGATTGGAATTGGGCAAATTTTCTTCTTGTAGGAATGGGTTGAATCGCATGGATTTCGCCCCGGGCAGGCTATGATGCTGTGGAAGAGATTATACAAGGACAATATATGGGCACATGATGTCGATGAACTTGAAGGTTTTGAGTATACTGATATGTCGCTGCTCAGAAGGTATTTGTGTTTCAGCTATGCTGATTGGTTTCCATTTATGTGTCCATTCTTATAGGCCTGAACAAAGATTTCAAGAGAATGATTAGTGAACATGCTGAGTTTGGGGCATTATCTTTGAAGGATATTCGTTCGGCTTCAGATGGAACTAGGAAGGTGAATAGTTCGTTTCTTTTTTTCTTATATAGTTAAAAGTATTCTGAATGTCATATTTTGCGATGCGTGGATGATGTGGATGA
Organism: Kernera saxatilis; assembly: GCA_900406395.1. Taxonomy (NCBI): domain Eukaryota; kingdom Viridiplantae; phylum Streptophyta; class Magnoliopsida; order Brassicales; family Brassicaceae; genus Kernera; species Kernera saxatilis. The sequence continues at coordinate 45,489 of OVAY01000162.1, forward strand.
ACCACTGACTGGGGAAAGGATATACTGGGAATGTTCTCATTGATTCATAACTCGCAGGATGTTGCAGATTCTGTTCACGTTGGATGATGGACTAGTGATTGAGACAGTTGTTATACCTTGTGATCGGGGAAGGACAACAGTTTGTGTTTCGAGCCAAGTGGGTTGTGCCATGAATTGTCAGTTCTGCTACACTGGGAGGTAAGCCAGAATGAAGATAGTCTCTTGAGCCACTTTCTTGGCTTTCCATATCTGGTGTATAATGTATGTAGTTTATCTGCTTTTACAGGATGGGTTTGAAGAGAAATCTCACTGCTGCTGAGATAGTTGAGCAGGCTGTTTACGCCAGGCGACTGCTTTCCCATGAATTTGGGTCAATAACAAATGTTGTATTTATGGTATGCATGCTCGTTAGGCAAACCTATTTGTGTCACATTTCTAACGGTTTCTTCAGTTTCTCATGGATCTGGATGTGTTTTTTAGGGAATGGGAGAGCCATTTCACAATATTGACAATGTCATCAAAGCTGCAAACATAATGGTAGACGAGAATGGACTTCACTTTAGTCCCCGCAAGGTCACAGTCTCGACCAGTGGCCTTGTTCCTCAGCTGAAGCGGTTTCTCCGTGAATCGAATTGCGCTTTGGCAGTTAGTCTGAATGCAACAACCGATGAGGTTTTTTTCACTCGTCTCTTTAGAATAGTCATCATTTCATGATCTATGATCTGACCGCATTGAATGTAAACCGTGTAGGTCAGAAACTGGATCATGCCCATCAACAGGAAATACAAGCTCTCTTTGCTCCTTGAAACGCTCAGAGAAGAACTCAGTTCAAGGCACAAATACAAAGTGTTGTTTGAATACGTGATGCTCGCAGGAGTTAATGACAGGTAAGTGATAACATCACTAGAGACCACTGTTTAGCTCTCTGTTTCGCAATTTCAAGTCTCCTCTGCTAAAATGGTTCAATTATGAAACCATCATGAACTAGAAACTCTCTAATTGTGCAGCATGGATGATGCAAGGAGGCTTGTGGAGCTTGTGCAGGGAATCCCATGCAAGATCAACCTTATTCAGTTCAACCCACACAATGGTTCTCAGTTCATACAAACCGAGGAAGACAAGATGATCAAGTTCCGTAACATTTTGGCTGGAGGAGGCTGCACCGTTTTGATGCGGTTTAGTCGAGGCAACGATCAAATGGCAGCATGTGGGCAACTTGGCATGCTTGGGGCAGTTCAAGCACCGGTGATGCGGGTGCCCGAGCAATTCCGCACCGCTCTAAGAGCATCAGTTTGATCTGTCGAATGTAAGATTAGGGCAAAGAAAAAATCTCGACCATGTTGTCAATTTTAATTTCGTCCAAATGTTCTTTAACAATTTTTTGGGTGAAAAGCAGTAACTACAGTTATCAAATTAAGCTTTTTTTATTTTATTTGCCAGTTTCTAACAAAGATGCTAATAATTGGAAGATGCAACGTGGAATACAACTTGAACCTATTGAGTATGGAGCCATTTTTTTCTGCAACTTTTGGCCCAAATAATAATACTTTTTTCCTTAACGTCTATACAAGAGAAAAACTTGAACTCTGTTAGCGTGGTGAGCTATGTCTTGATTTGGATGCTGCATTGTCATCAGAAGTCTTCTGTTCTATACAGGTTTGGTCTGTCTGGTCATTGCGACAATCTGTCTGGTTACTGACGCGGAAAAGATCGATGAGTGTGTTTCGGATTTTGATTCTCAGAGCAGAGGCTTCATCAGGTCTAAACCACTTCTTGTCGAACTGGATGAATTGAAACATACAAGTTGTACAAGAGTGAGAAGATATGTGGTTTGGTAATAGGAAGAGAGTTTGAGATAACTAACCATTCCAAGGTCTTTCCTTTTCAGCCTTTGAGGTGCCTCTTCGATGAACCTTTTAATGAAGAAGAGAACAAACGGACCACAGTCGAAATCATTCTTCTGTTGCGGAACCTGGTTGCACAAGTATGCCATAAGACAAATTGATCTTCTCGGGTGGTTCTAGTGTCTCAACATAGTCAGATTTCAGAAGAAACCGTCTAACGAAGTTCCTTGAATTGTGGGACTAAGAAGGTAAAAGACTGACCTGTATATCAGCTTCGCTAATCCTCCGTGGGAGGTTTCTCCATATTTTTTCTGAGATTGGTAGATCTGAGGAATACTCACCTTGATTCAAATAATTCCATTCGTCTTTTAGAAACCTGCAACAAGTTGTCATAGAATCTAATGAAAGATGGTATCTGCATTTTCAAACCATTGTAAAAACTCCTCCTTTTATGTATTGAAACCATATGCACAGCATGCCAAGCACGTGAAAAGATAAAGCTCTTGGTGTCTCACCTTTTGACGTTTTCAACAATTGATCTTTTTGAGTGAAGTCCTAATGAATCCAAGTGAAGTATAGTCAATCCCGATTCATCTTCCTTATCTGGGATGCAAACTATAACTAGGCTCCAATGGAGACTGAAACATGGTACAAGAATCATGGTGAATACATAAATTCTTTAGAAATCTTATGAAACAATCTAAAGATTTATGAGGCGGATAACATTTTCTCCATTAGAGAAAGACAGTAAAGGTAGATTTTGTTTAGATGACAATTGCAATTGAAATAAAAATTCAGGTTCTTCTCGTAAAGTTGTAATTACAGGGGTAGAAAGAAAATAACTTACTCTTCATGTATTGGTATAAATATATAAGCCTTACGGAATAGATCAACACCCTTCCACCACCGCCTGAACTTGACAAAAAAGGCATCCTTGTCATTTCCCTATTTTATTGAAAGGAAAAGAAACGGATAGACCAATCGACATAAGTAACATGATTAAAAATGTGAATCACAAGAATGGCAATAGAGAGTTAATTTTGAAGGATCATTGTTAAGAGTTGCAGTTGAAATATTTAGCTTCAGCCTTCATATTTTGCGAATGGCTGATCCTTCTATAGAGTATAAAATAGACTTTGAAACATCTTGAGAACTTATGAATATTAAATGCAAACCAAACATAATGCACTGGGAAAGCATTGATGCATTTTCTTGAGATAACGAGTAGAAATAATCACCTTGTACGTAACAGCGTCATTGAGCTTCTTGTAGAAATAAGTGTTAAAGAAATGACAATCACCAGAGATTTGATTCGCTGAAGATACCTGCTGCTGCAAGAATCTACAGCCAAAGAAAACAGGAACAACAATCACATAAAAATCATGGAATGTTTTCACCAAATCGCAGAAAAATCTCAAACTCCCCAACATTTTATATATTGCAAGTTTGTCACTCCAAATCACCTGATGTAGAAATTCATAATCGGCGATGTTAGAAATTCTTGAGGCGCAAGGCACTCAAGATCTTTAAGACAAACTTGAACGAAGTCTGGATCATCCCTGGATCACCAAATGAAGTGAGGAGAAAACATTGATATTTTGAGAGTTACGGTAACTTAGCCTAGATAAATCTTGAGATACATTTACCTTGATGGGTAGCATATATCTTCCTGTAAGCTGCAAGATCCATCAAATATTAGGTTACATACAACCAGAATTGTGACTTAATGAGGCTAAACAGAAAACAGGTTATTTTACCCTTCAGGCAGTTCAACTGCTTGCTCCACCACCGTTGAAGGCTGAGGTTCTTCTTCATCCACATTAATCACTGTATCGTCTGATTTCTGTAGTTTTTTTGGAGAACATTATCAGTAAGTTAGAAGCACAGCATAGTGAATGTCTAAGAGTAAGGAGAATATTAGATAAGCCAAAGAAATGCCATAGCCAAAGTAGGAAGATTTTCCTGGCGAGTATAAATCTTTTTAAACAGAACAGGTCTGCAGTTAACCTAGAGCGCTATTAACTGTTCGAAAATTGAAGTTTTTTTGTAAGGAATTGATAAATTGTTGGTTGGAAAATAACAGAAGTTTTAGAAAAGGATCCATGCTCCTGCTGGAGTATATTTCTTGAGGGCTATAATGATTGCGTACAACAATGCAATTGTGCAATATATGACAACAGGAGTAAGCAAGAATACCTTACAGCGCCTTGAACTCTGTGATGGAAATTCTTCCCAAGACCACTCCCTATGAGGTTGAGAGAGATTAAAATACGACTCATTATCTTCTGTACCATGACGGCATGTTAAAACAAAATAGCAGTAACCAGTAATGGTATACTTGAGAACCCCTTAAAAACAATGAACTAGTAGCAGAAACAAATTGGAAAAGGAGAAAGGGAAAGGACCTAGGAGTTTCATGGCCATTGGAGTCGTTGTCATCATCGTCAAGCAAAGAATAAGCGGAAGATTTATTGAGCTTTTTCTTCCCATAAGATTCCTTGGATTTCTGATTCCTTTTTGACCCTTTCGATCCAGAATAAAACTGCTTTTCACTGTGCTCAGCTTTCCCTACCTTTGACAACATCCGCCACTCGTTTTTCGGCCTTGTCACAATCTTTTTATCAGCCTTGTGTTTCCCACTTTCACATCCCAAATCTTCTAGTTCTTTACCAAATGCTTTCGTTGACTGAGTATCCGTCTGTTGAACAAAGATTACAAAGTTGCATCATGAAAAAGCCATCTAAAACAGTTTAAAATGGCACAATGTAAAAGCTCCATACTTTCGGTTTACTAAAAACAGCAGCAAATGTTGACCGCGAGACTTCTTTTGAGTCTGCATTCCCTTGTCTAGAGGTGTCTTTTGATGTTGTATTCCCTTTCGCAAAGACATCTGGACCTACATGAAACGTGGCTCTCATTAAGCTAAAATCCGAACATTGGGATATGAATAGAAAAACTTCAAAACCATACAGAAAACTGAGACTCTGAGCTTCGCTATTGAGAAGGAAATTGTATATAATAGTTTCAAGCAGGACTCTACTAGTTACTTGAACTAAACCAACTTATTTTTTAGAAGCAAACTAACTTTAACATTGTCCACCAAGAATATATATAGAACAAGATACCTGAGCTTGTCGAATGCTTGAGCTTCGAACTTCCGTCAACATCCTGCCGAAATGAAAGAGTCTTGCGGCATTATATTCAGATACTAAAAATTCCATTTTTAAGAAGATAAACCATCTCTATCATCACAAAATCCCTTGATTTACACAAATTCCGGGTGTTCTATGCCTAGTAGTTACCATGACTACAATGACTATGGATCATACACTACAATGACTATGGATCATACACTACAATGAACTCGAATCTCTAGCAGAAACTTGAAAAACCCCAACATTGTAACATTGATCCCCAAGATAATCATCTTCCACACATCAAACTCGGAATCCATTAAATAAGCTTACACACAACATAATTCAAAGAGAGAGAGAAAGCAAAACAAAAATAGTATGCAATTGAATGTGAATGCAAACCATTTTCGAGGGCTGTAAAACCCTGCGCTGCTTCTCCTCTTCGAGGCTAGCGATTTTGAAGCGGATTCTCTCACCCTTGTCGGGTAAGCTGGGACCTAATTTCACAAGGTGGACTTTGTTACGCTCCAGCTGCTCGTTAAGGGCGTGATCGGTTAGGGATTTCTGACATTCCATCTGATCGGCGGAGAGAAGAGTTGACGGTGGCGGCGGAGGAGACGGAGTTTTGGCATTAACAATCTGTAGCTCCGGCACTTCATCTTCTTTTCCGCCGCCGTCGTCCATCACCGATATCCAATCAATCTCAAAATCTTTCTTCTCCACAGGATCAACCTCTACTACTTCCTTCTTCCTCTTCGTCATTCTCTTTTTGGCTTCTTTCTTCTCAATCGCCCATTTTTGTCTTTGTTCATCAAAATCTTCACTATCAGTTTTTCACTTGTTAGGGGACTTTCTTCCCAAATATGTAAACTCTCTTTTTTCTTTCGTAATTCTTGGCATTTTTGCCAATTAAGCAAAGGCTTAAAAAAATCAAAGAGTTTTGGGCCAAAGTCCGTATCCAGGTTGGTTTGGTTTGTTTGATTTTTGGTTTATTCGCTTTGGGTAAAAATTTGTCGAATTGAATCGAATAGAAAATTTGATTCGGTTTGATTTGGAAGTCAGTTTGTTTAGTTCGGTTTTGAGATAAATTAATTCGAGTATTCGGTTTTGTTTCGAAAAAAGTTGGATAACTTGGTTCTAAAACTCTAACTTTTTGATAAAAGGTAGAAATAGAATAGCTCATAATTTAACAAACTAAGCTTAAACCCAAATGATTCCTATAATTTTTCTTTCTTAGAAGTTAGAACAGTATTGGATTTCAAAAGATATCACATTTATAAATAGTAAGTTCAACTTATATAGAACTACATAAGCTCAAGACAACACCTCAAATCTTTTTTCAAAGTTAAAGTTGCTGAGAATATTGTTTAAATTACACAAACTCAAGACAACACCTCAACTTCTCTCATCGCTGCAGTTCCAAATAGAATTGTCAATTGGGCTGTCCACGCCCATTTGGTCATGTCTATTTGGATCATTATTTTCAAACTAGCTCAGCACATCCACCACAACTTCAATATCTTCAATCTCCTTCTTTTTATAGCTACTCGAAGATATTGGACATATGGTTGGATGATTGATTGATGAATGTAACTAATGCATGGTTTATGCCAAGTTGATGACTGATCTAAAGCATAAGACAAAGATGATCATACCAGAACCAAGTGATTGATTGGAAATCAAATCGGAATGATAATGGCATGATTAAGCTTATTGAATGATGCATTGATTATGTTGGTCTAGTGAGATTGGATGACTTTACTCATTAAACAATTCGTTTGCTTATGTATCCTAAATGGATATATGTACATAGAAGATCTATTACAAATATGATAACCACGATAGTTAGTCTCACAATCCAATAAATTACAAAATTCAAATCATTTCGTATATTTTTGGGTTTCTATGTATTTCGTTTGCATTGTATTTATTTTTTGTAATAATAAATTAGACTATATTTGATTTTATCTTTTTGTCAACAAATCACATAGACAACAAATTTCCTTACAGTTTATTGTATGGATGAAAACTGAGTTTGACTCCAAAAAAAAAAATGAAAAATGAGTTTTTTTTTTTTTAAGATGAAAACAAGTAGCCTATGATATACATACACGTGTACCAACCTTTTTTGGTTTGGCCAAAACAAGTTTGTAACTTTGACACAGAGATAAAAGTAAAATTAGGAGTTTGATTTCTAGGGCAAAAATCCAGATTCGGTCAAGTCATTACTCCATTACCAAAAGCTTCTACCCAACTAGACTCCCATGGCCGACGATTCTTCTTCTCCGGCCACGGGGGATCCCAATTCGCACAAATCAGAGCCCACTACTTCGATTCCCAATCCCAATCCCAATCCAAACCCTTCACCAACACCACCGCCTCAACAACATTCGCAGCCGCAAGTCGCTGCTCTCGACCCAACCCAAACACCGGTATTTCAACCTGGTCCGCCTTCTGCTCCGTCTCTGATTCCGGGCTCACTTGTCTCCAATCTTCCGCCGCCTCCACCATTCCGTCCCGGTATGCAGTTCCCTCCGGTTGCGAACTTTCAAAACCCTAACCCGGGAGTTCCTCCTCCCGGCGTGAACTCTGTTGGGGTTATGGCGGCTCCAGGATCCATGCCGTATCAACCGCAGCCTGTGCAGCTTCCGAATCCGGCTGGTATGAGACCTTTCCCGCCTATGTCTAATGGTTATCCCGGAATTCATGGTGTTGCTCCTCCTCCAGGTTCCATTCCTCCTCCGGGTGGGTTCTTCTATCTTTTCTCTACCTTTATCTGTTGTTTAATTTTCTAAAAGTTTTTACTTTTTTTTATTTCTTACTCGCTTATGATGCAATTAGGCTGTAGAGTTTTGTTTCCGTGGCATTTTGCTTTCTGTGTATGTTGAATGTGATTCATAAAGTAGTGAAGTGGAAATATATGTCAATGTAGTTACTCGTTTAGATGAGATATAAAGGTTTAGGTAGAAAGAAGTTTTATTGAAAAAAGGAATTAGGGAGAAAACTAGAACACAGGGACACCGATGACCGGGTGTTTTCTCATACAGCGTCTTGATTGAGTTCCATGAGAAAGGTTGCGAGGCATCAAATATTGGGTAGGGACTCACTTCTACGACTCCCTCATTTTGGTATGCGCAAATTCGCTTTGTCCTTCTCTCCTTAATTATGTTTAGTTAGTGCAGCTCCTTTTTAAGATAACATTCTTAACACATTTTAACCAAACCGCTGACCTAAAGGTTCTTGAAAGATTTGCCTCATGTTCCCCAATTTTGTGTTAAATTGAGATTTGCTTTAGTTTTTAAGAACTTTGAACTTGATGGGTTAGCCAACTGCCGGAAGCAAGCATTTCTAGCGACTGAGTGCTCCTTGGTCTTGGTTCTGAGGTATTGCAATTTATTTCAAGTTACACATTCCGTTACGTCTTCCACATCTTTCTCTTTCGTTTTCCATCCTGTGGTCAAGCTGCTAACGGTTGAGATAAAGCTAAAATGATGGTAAATACTAGTGCCTTTAAGTTCCTTGTGGGCATTTCAATATCATCCAATCTCAAATCCAACGTTTGTCGGACGGTTATAGATTCTTATCTCTTTCAAATTGCCCTATGAGGTATGACTACTTCATGTGGTAATAATGACTACGATACTGGTGCTATCTTCTTGATGTGTCCTTCAGGTTCTCTGTTCAGCCGGGTGGTATTTGTACTGCCTCTGGTGTGCATATCTAATTTGCTCTAGTTTGTGGTAACAATACAAATGAATTTTTAATTCCGCTTCATGACGCTCTTGATTTATGCCAATGCAGTTGTTTTATTAAGATGTAAAACATCTATTGATGAATTTGCAAAGAATTTTTTTCTTTTGTTTATGCAGGGCTTTTCCGGTATCCTTCTCCCTATCCAACAATGGTTCGTCCTGGTTTTATTATGCGCCCGCCTGGTACAATCGGTGCTGTGCAACTAGTACAACGTCCACCTATCCCAGGAATGCCTGGGCTCCGTCCTGTAATGCCTCCTATGATTAGACCAGCTTCTGTTCCTTTCGTAGCACCAGTAGAGAAACCCCAGACCACAATTTACATTGGCAAGATAGCAACCGTGGAAAATGACTTTATGATGTCTATTCTCGAGGTTTGTTTTCTATCTGCATTTTTCCCCTCTACTACTTTTAAGGTTGTTTATGTTGACTTATAGGGACTAGCTTCCATCTTTCCTTTTTTCTTTTACGTTTTCAAGAATTGATCTTTCCATTTTTTTTGTTCAGTTTTGTGGCCATGTCAAGAACTGTTTACGTGCGGAAGATCCCACCACCAAGAAACCTAAAGGTTTTGGATTCTATGAATTTGAATCAGCTGAAGGGATTCTCTGTGCAATACGCCTGCTTACAAAACTTACAATAGATGGACAAGAACTTTTGGTAATCGTGGATCTCTCTACTCAATTTTTAAAATATGTTTTTGTTTCTCCAAGCAGACGCAGTTCTGCGTGTCATCCAACATCTATATAAGCCTCTATGGTATCTCCTAACATTATTCTCATTTTTTTTTATATGGCCGGTAGGTGAATGTTAATCAAGCAACAAAGGAGTATTTGCTCAAATATGTTGAGAAAAAAATTGAGAACGCAAAGAAAGCCAAGGAAAGTACCGAAGATAACCAAGCCGAAGGTCCTGAGAGTGAGAAAGAAAAAACTGAGAATTCTGCTAGGCCCACCTTAGGGGAGACAGGGAAGGATGGAGAACCAAAGAGTAAAGAAAACATTGATATTGCAAATTCTGCGGTCCTAACTGATGAAGAAAGAGAAGCCGACAAAGAGGCTATGGAGAAGATTGAAAGTGCTATTGAAGAAAGGTTAAAGACCAACCCTCTGCCTCCACCACCCCCACCACCACCAGTTGATGGTTCAGGCATGGAACTTGCTTTCAAATCTAAGGATGGAGACTCCAACACTGACATAACTAGGAGTGGTCTGTTTTTGCTTCCACTTATCTTCTTCTTTTTGAAAAAATAAAAATTAGCTACCATTTTCTGTTTTACTTATATCATTTTTCTGATAATGTAGATTCCGCTGCGAATGATGTTGAGACTCCTGGAGAACACAATAGGCCTGACACAAGTTCACCTGATTGGAGTAAGAGAAATGACCGAAGAAGCAGAGATAGAGGTGAAAAGGAGCAAGAAATGGATAGATACGAGAGAGAGGCTGAACGAGAGCGAGCAAGGAAAGAGAGAGAGCACAGGAGAAAACTTGAGGATGCAGAGCGTGCTTATCAGGCTCGTCTCCGACAATGGGAACGCAGAGAAAGAGAAAAGGAGAAGGAACGACAGTACGAGAAGGAGAAGGAGAAAGATAAAGAGCGTAAGAGGAAAAAGGAAATCCGCTACGAGGAAGATGAGGATGAAGACGATGATGATTCAAGAAGAAGATGGCATAGGGCTGCGTTAGATGAGAGAAGAAGACGACGGCTAAGAGAGAAAGAGGATGACTTGGCTGATAGATTGAAAGAAGAGGAAGAGGTTGCTGAGGCGAAGCGGAAAGACGAGGAGCAGAAGTTGCAGCAGCAACAATTAGATGCCTTAAGGCTCCTATCTGGACATGCGGCTATTGGAAGTCAACCGGTTCAGACATCACCTATTGAAAACGATCATCATAAGGCAACTCTCCAAACTGTTGGTGAATCTGTCCATGAGCACCATGCAGCAGGTAAGGAGTTTATTTCCTCTCTGTCTTATCCCTCAATATCGTATTTCTCCTTCTCCTCTGTCTCTCTCTCTGTTTCTTATAGCTCCCTTTGCCAAGTGCAGATATTGAACAAAATGGTTCTGGTAATGAAATGTCCATGGCTATTGATAATAATAGTGGATCAGAGTCACATGCTCCCTCCAAGAAATTGGGATTTGGGCTTGTGGGATCTGGAAAGCGGACATCAGTGCCTTCTGTTTTCTATGAGGAGGATGAAGACGAAGCGCATAAGAACAAGAAGATGAAACCTTTGGTTCCTATAGATTACTCAACCGAGGAACAGGAGGCCGTGGCCCATGGTGGCTCAGGGCTTACACCACCTCATTTGGCTTTAGCCGCTGAATTTGCAAAACGAATTTCGAGTACTAATCCCAAGGAAGACACAACAGAAACCGAAAAACAAAGGAGCAGACGTTCTCATGATAAGACAAGCCACCGGGACAGGGACAAAGACAGGGAAAGGGAAAGGGAAAGAGACAGGGACAGAGACAGAGCCAGGGACCGAGGTGACGGGCATAGTGGTCCAACCAAAGACGCTAAAGAGCCTGGAAAAGCAAAGATACCTGATACCAAGAAGCTTCTGGATGCAAAACAATTGATAGATACAATCCCAAAGACAAAGGAAGAGTTATTTTCTTACGAGATAAACTGGGCTATGTATGACAAGGTAAGCTACTCAGATAGTCTCATATCTCATTCCAACTTTAGTAGATTGATGATGGTCCATTAGATGATTTCTTGTTGCATTTTGTTTTGGTGCTCACACGTTTCACCTTTTTTGACATTGAAAAGCACCAATTGCACGAAAGAATGAGGCCATGGATCTCAAGGAAAATCATGGAGTTTCTTGGAGAAGAGGAAGCCACACTGGTAGATTTCATTGTGTCAAACACTCAACAGCATGTGAAAGCTTCTCAGATGCTTGAGCTATTGCAATCGATACTAGACGAAGAAGCTGAGATGTTTGTACTGAAGATGTGGAGAATGCTCATCTTTGAGATCAAGCGGGTTGAAGCTGGAATCCCGGTAAAATCCAAAGCCTGAAACTTTTTTGTTAAAAGATTTTACTTCCTTTGTTATCTAGTGTCCCAATTTTTTTCGAAGTTTGATTGTCTTTGGATTTAAAGAAGAATCACCATGTTTACAAGCTTAATGCAAAAGAAGAGATTGAAAACAAAAAATACACATTCTAGTTCACAGAATAAATATTTGCACCACTCGAGTTTAAGGCTTGTCTTAGTTCACAGAAAATGCGTTTCTATGATATTGATGTCTTCCCAATCTTATCACTAAGTGGAAGTACATAGAAACTAAATTATTTTTATTTCGAAAAGCATTTAAAATCATCAAGATTTATACATCGGAGAAGTGTTCATCCTTCTAATGACTAAATATATTTTATGCTATGAATTTATTTATTTGAAGGGGAAATGAAAATAAAATACAAAAATGACTTATGTTCTTCATTTATTTCCAGAAAATTGATACTATAATTACAGTATACATTGATAATGCACACAGCTTCTCTTTCAAAACCAGAAACTGATTACAATAATATTAGCTCTTTGGGTTATTAAAAAATCGCAGAGCTAATATTTACAGAGTATAAGTAAAATATATACATATATAAATATTTTTAGTTCATCTTTAACCTATAAAAAATTGAATTTAATTTTGGTAAATAACCCTTTGATTAAATAAAAAATCTCAAAGAGTTTGCTGTGAAGTGTGTACTAAATCACGAGGCGTGGACGAACCGTTCTCTTTCAAAAACCGGTTCAACCGTACCAGCTTTCCTCTCCTGGAACTCATGAATCATTTTGATAAGAGCACTTGCCTTTCTCCCACCTCCACATTCGCCGTTACTTAACACCGTGTAAAGCGACCCCATGATCGACGGATCCTTAGCGAGTGCTCCAACGACGTCACTTCCGCCGTTAACACACAGATTCAGAAGCAGAACCACGCAGTGCTGCTTTGTCGCCGACGAAACTCCCGGTGAACCCAGAATCTTCACCACGAGTTTCAACCCTCCACGACGGAGCACAGAGATCATCCCGTCGGGATACTCCGCCATTTTCGCTAGAATCGCCGTCGAATCCGCCATGACTCCATCGCTTGTCTCATTCGATTTCAAGAGATCGAGGAGAACTGGAGCAGCTCCGGCGGCGAGAACACGCCAGTGATTATCGGGTTGTTGAATCAGCAAACTCCGAATCGCGATTAACGCGTTGCGTTTCGCGGAATCTACGTAATCACAACCTTTAACGATTCTCAACAATCCTGGAATCGCGTTTGGGATTTCTCCGATTAATCTGCTGTAATCTCCGAGAGAAGAGAGATAGAACAAAGCAGCTGCTGCATATTGTCTACTCTCTCTTCTAATTCCTTCGTTGAGAACCTCCACGATGAGCCCTAATCCACCACCGTCTCCGGCGATTCGAGTTTTTCCGGCGATATCCTTCGATAGATTCAAAATCCCAGCCATGGCGTTCTCTTGAATCGTCGGATCTCCCGAACGAAGAATCTTCATCAACGATTCCACAACACCAGCTTCCACCAAACAAGATCTGTTGAAACTACTTGTTTTGCTGAGAATTCGAATCTCCACTAATGCCTTAACCATCTCTTCTTCTCCTCCGTTGATCAATTCTCCGGCGAGAAAGTCCGCGGTGAGTTTCCCGGCTTCTTCCGCCGCTAAACTCTCCGGAGCAATCGACTTCTTCTTCTTCTTCCTCGACTGATCAATCTCTACGCCGTTTTGCTTGCAGTAACTCTGAATCACTTGCTTGACGGATACGTTATCCACTAGAACAGTACTCACCAACTTCTTTCCGGTCTTAGGGCAAGTTATGTTCCCGGAGGCAAACCACTTCGTGATAGAGCTCCGATCATACGTGTGCCCTGTTTCCAAAACCACCGGATCATTCATAATCTCCAGAGAAATCGGACAACGAAGATCATCAACGTTTAAACCTCGAATCAAATCGTCTTCTTCTTCTTCTTCTTCTTCTTCTTTCTCATCTTCATCATCTTTATCAATGCCTCGAAGTATCACACATCTGCAGTAGCATATGAATCCCATTAAGCTGCTAAGAAGCTCGATTTCATTCTTATCCTTCTTCTCGTCGCTGATCTCTTCTCCTATAAAATTGATCTCTTTGACGCAATCGCTCCATTTTCGAACACCAATGTGATCAAGAACTCGCAGTATCTCACCCCGGTTCGGGTTGATTCTGTTCTCGAACAGATTAAAGATCCAAAAGACCGAGTCTATAGCCCGTTTGTCATCTGGGTCGGGTCTTGCTTCGGATTTACGGGTCTGACGGATTAATAGATAGATTAGCTCGTTGACTTCTCCAGGTAAGTCAACAGACCTGACTGGAAACGTGTCGAGGCAAGTGGATATGGATCGGGTCAAGACCCGAATATGAGCTGAGACTTGATCAGAGTTTATCAACATGCAAAGCTGAGCTCCTTCTCGTGTACAGTCTTCTAGAAGGAACTTGAGTTTCTGGAAGATGACGTGGAGCTCTGAGAGGCTCAGGATCGCTGCACGAGGGAACGAACGACGCGCCGGTAATGACCCGACCCGGATTGGAATCCGGATTTCCTCGAGGATGATCACAAGAGTTTGGATATGTCGGAGAGTTTCTTTGACGGTACGTTTGTTGGTGGAGAAATGTTTTGGTTTGAAGCTGAGAATCTCGCCAGCGATATGTAACAGCGAGTCGACGAGAGTGGTTGTGGAGATCGATTCGCACGGAGTTACCGTCGGAAAAGTCAGGATCCGACGATCTGACCCGGTTTGTGTATGGATCATAGTGTGTGATAAGGTGAGGATATTTTTCAAATGTTTTTGAGGTTCTGTATGTTTGTGTTGTGAGGATATATACACTTCGTGTGGTTTTTAACTTCTACAGCTTTGGGACACGTGAAGACGTATGATTCGTTGATAAACTTAGGGGACTGTAAATTTGCCACGTGTTATACCGTGGCGATGAAGTGTGTGTGGGACCTATTTTTTATGACTCATGAAGATGCGTGCATGGAGGTAGCCGACAATTTTTGTATGACGCATTTTCTATGCAGTTTAGATAAACTCGAAATTCGATTGATTGATTGATCCAATTATGTGTATTTGATTTATTAATTTGGAGGAAACTTCGAGGATGTTATTGGATGAAAAAAATTGTTCAGGTTTTTATTTTTTATTTTTTAAGCAGTTAAGGTTTTTATAATTCTTCTTGCAGGACCATTTAAGAGTTTTGATACATATCTTTTAACAAAATAATATGTTTTTGATACTACCAAACTGTCCTTTGTGATAATTGTACAATTGGTTTTAGAAACTGCGTCGAAGAAGGATATTTTCAAGGTCTTGATTAGGACTGGAGACTGATATTTTCAATTGTCTTTATTTATTTATTTTTTATGTCAGATAGTTTTCAATAAACAATGGACGGTGCGATTTTCTCATAGAATAATCTAGAGGCACTATCTTGTTATTTTTATAACCATCGGGAAACTTCCATTTTCATGAAGGCTATGTATTTGAGAAATTAAATGCACTTGAATACCACAAAATCCCAAACCAATCCACTTTAAATTCAGATTCTTCCAAAACCGTAAAAGCCAAACTAAACCAAACCAAACCAAAACCGAACAAGTTGTTGTTGTCTGGTGGTGTCTATCATAAAACTATAAAAGTGATTCGGGAGAGAGACCGTATCAAACAGTGTCTTTGTCTCTTTAGTGACAGAAACCTTAAAAAAAACACAAGAGAAGTAGGAAAGCAGATAAAACACCACTTTCTATCTTTGCGTCTTCATTCATTTACACCATCATCTTTCAACACTTTGAAAAGTTGTCTCTCTCTCTCTCTCGCAAGTTTATTATATCTTCTTGAGCTTAGAGAAGGTTCCTGACTCTGAGAAGTAAGTGCTTTGTGTCCCACTGCCTAGTCCTAAGGCCTGAGGATTGCACAACTCTATTCCCTGCGAAATAAGATAAACAGTTGGACTTAGCAAATGGATCATTAAAGATGAAAACTTTTGACGATTATCGAATGAAATGTTTGTTGTACCTGCACAGGAGTGAAAGCCAGACTCGATGTCAAACCGGAGGTTGTAGCACCACCTGTATACTGTCTTTCTTTGAGCCTGTAAAGCCATTAATGAACATTTGCCAATGAGGACGCAGAGGAGATATGAGGGAAGAACAGGGCAGGTTCATTAAAGATTTAATCTACAGCGTAAGAAAATGAATTACATAAAAGTCGAAAAACAGGAGGAATGGAGGAAAACTTACTTTTTGGCGACCTTAGCATTAAGTTTCAGCTTGCTTGGAACACTGGATACACGCAGCCTGTTGCTCCCAGCCTGGCCAAGCATTCCATATCCTTCACCTAATCCATCACCTATCATCATGGAGTGCAAATATTAGATCAAGTGCCTTAAAGATGACCATTAACAAGTGAGAGATATAAGATATTATTACCGAGAGAGCTCTCTTCGGGTGTACCAAAAGCCATCCTGTTGGCTAGCTTTCTCATGTCTGTCACTGCATACCTGATTTATAGAGAAAGGTAAGAATGCAGCAAGATAAATACTGCCTAATAGTATTCCATCTACAGTCATTAAGACCACAACTACGATGAAAAAAGTTACCTTTCTTTCATTTTTCTTAGACGGCGACCACCCCTTCTTTTTTTAGGCTCAGAATCAGGAACAGGAAGTGGCTTAGGTTGCCTTGCAGGAGGAGGTTCTTGCCACTTCTCAATCTTCTTACGGATCTCCTCCCTGAAAGCCTTTCCATTTGTTCCCCGTGGATCTCCTCTAGTAGCATCAACTCTTGCTGCCAAAGTTGATTTTGCAGCCAAGAGCCTGCTAGCGCGCATTCGGAGTCCAGGAGGAGTGCTTTGGAAAATCTCTGTCTGCTCCAGATAACCCACACGGGACTGGGACGTTGCAGAAGAGAGCCCAGCAAGGTTCTTCCTCTTGTGGCCAAGAACTTGAACATTACAGGCAGGCATTTTAGCAAGTGCGGATAAACCTCCAGCAGTACCCATGAGTTTGGCTGCAACAGCACTCCCGACAATGGCGGAAAGATTTGGTGCGATAGATCCCATTTTACTTTCAACAAAGTCAAGAACCTTTTTCCGTGCGGAATCAAGATCTAGAGCCCGGTCACAAGCATCTATCGTCTTTTGCAAGACATCCTCTGGCAGTGGGTTCCCTTTGGTGGTTGAAGCAGTAACTGAAACAACCATGATAATAGCAGATGGAAGAAGGCCTTCCAGATCAACAAGGGTTAAATCCGTCTCATTGCCAATTTTTTTGACAACACGGGCATAATCGATAGGGTGATGTACCAGCGATTCAAGCTCTTGAAACTTAAGTCTGTACTTGTCACGGATGAAGTTGTGGACGATGGCAATCTCGTTCTCAATGTCAACTGAGAGCTGATTGCAATCCACAATTAGCTTGTATTCAGGATCATCTTCTAATACAGTTCCTTTCTCCGCTCCATCAGAATCCTTTCCGAGAGCCTCTTCCACTTTCTGAATTTCAAAAGGAAAAAAACATACAATAAGATCAAAATCCTCACCTACATCCATCAAAGAGTGCAAGTAACAGTAGTCAAAGAAGTATGTATGTGATAAAGAACTCAACAGTTAAAGCTTTGAAACCATGCTAATGTCTGTTAAAGCTCGACTAATTGAGTTGTACGAAATGAGGCTGCGATAGAATAAATATCTGAATAACATACAAAGTCAAGACAAGTAAACTTCAGTACAACAATTTGATTATAAACGACAAGCTAGAAAAGGGGGCACATTGACTGACCTGCATTATATCAGCATATCTCTGAGATTTCTGTAGCTTAGAAACGCTATCGAGATCATCATAGTTAAGGGTCTCTAAGTCTGCCATGTCCATGTCAATATCTTCTTCCTCCTTTCCAGCATCACCATCATTCTCATCCTGTATATAGATAATCGAACAAACTACATTTAAACCATAGCTCCTCCCAGTAAATACTATGACCAAAATAGCATCAAAGACATACGGGAACAGATAGTAATCAATGTTTTAAGGCACACTCACCAATTCTGCTTCATTGTCAGATAACTCATCAAGGTCTGCGAGGAAAGAATCTTCAAGAGTTGCCTGCAACAGATCCAAAATATTTAGTTAGCAAGTGCAAAGCATAAAAGAAGCCAGTGGAAAGCATTACTAATGTTTCAGAAACAAACACACACGCATGTAAGACTCGAGAACAACATAAAGGGTTCAAACAAAAAGAAAGAAGGAAGCAATATCTAACATCTCGGAAACCCTAAAACTGAAATTGAACATTCGACAAGATAAAATCAAATCAAAATAACAAAATATCACTCGATAATACTGAAAACTTTGTGTCAAAAAGCTACTGGCGAATCAGATATAAAAGAAAGATTTGCAATTTAGTGATTTTTTTACGAATAATCAACAGAGAGGAAAAAAACAGCGAGGACAACACAGTTAATGAAGCGAGGGCATACAATCAGTGAATCACAGGATACAATCGCTAAACACTGAAATAATAAAGAGAGGAGGGTTAATGAAAAACTTACCATTATCTTCAACTTCGAACGCAGAAGCTTAGTGATTCTCCTGCGGGTGAAACAAAAAGAAAATCTTGATTTCAGAAACCCTAATTTCCAGAAAGCTCGGAATAGCGATTAAATCGAGTAGAGGGAAATCAAACGCACCTGAACCGTAGGAGGAGAAACCCAGATTCGAGAAGAAATTGAAGAAGGAGAAGCGACTAGTTTTTTTTTTTTTCCCTTTGAAAGCGATGAATGTTTTAAACGAAACCTTGTGCTCGATATTTGGCTTCTGTTGAGTTGAGTTTTCAAAGTCGGCAATTACACATGGGCCAAATTTAGATGGGCCTTTCTCGGACCTAACTTACTCTTCGAATTGTCTTCTTTTCTATTTTTATTTTTTACTATTTAATTCTTCGTTTTTTGTCTTCCTCTAATTGCACACTTACCAAAACCGGAGTATTATAATGTTCGTTGTATGTAACGTGAAGACCGTCGTAAATAGACAAACAAAGGATAACGTTTTGAGGATACAGAATCGAGAAAAAGATACCATTTTTTAATTTGGGACGTTAAGAGTTATTATTACTAAAGAAAGTCAAAAAGATCAGACCTTTTGTCAGTTTCTTCGCAATAATTCTAAACATGTTACCCGTGTGAGAGGTTGTAGTGAAGTCACGTTCAATCCATAAAACTCATAGAACAAGAAAGAACCAATCCAGTCTCTGCTAATATTTCCTCCAACCAAAAAATCAGATCTTTTTCTTGTTGTTGTTTCTCTGCTTCGCTTCAATGGAGGAAGAAGATAGGATTGAAGAAGCAAGCAGAAGCAGTAACAACAGCTTGAGACGTGTTGGTACCGGAAGCAGCGACCGGAGATGGGTCGACGGAAGCGAGGTCGACTCTGAAACGCCGCCGTTTTCGGAAATCAGAGATGGAGACTATAATTTTGGGAATCTGAGGAGGAGGCTAATGAAAAAGCCCAAAAGAGCTGATTCTCTCGATGTTGAAGCCATGGAAATTGCTGGTGCTCATGGCCATAATCTCAAGGTTAGAAATTTCGATTCACCCGTTAAAAAAGTTTTGATTTTTGTTTTGTTTGGTGTTTGTGTTATTGATATATCCAATTTTTATTTGTATTGAAAAAATGGATTTTTTTAGGATTTATCCCTTTTGGGTACTATTGGGATAGCGTTTCAGACGTTAGGTGTTGTGTATGGTGACATGGGAACAAGCCCTTTGTATGTGTTCAGTGATGTCTTCAGTAAAGTTCCTATAAGATCAGAAGTTGATGTTCTTGGAGCTTTGTCTCTTGTCATCTACACCATTGCTGTGATTCCTTTGGCAAAGTATGTCTTTGTAGTCCTTAAAGCCAACGACAATGGCGAAGGTAATGTATCCGAATCGATGTATTTGTAAAGTGGTGTTATATGGTTCTCAGTATATTTGTGTATCTGTGTGTGTGTGTGTGTGTGCAGGAGGGACATTTGCGTTGTATTCGCTAATTTGTAGGTATGCAAAGGTGAATAAACTGCCAAATCAACAACCTGCGGATGAGCAGATCTCGAGTTTCAGGCTTAAACTCCCAACTCCTGAGCTGGAACGAGCTCTGAGCATTAAAGAAGCTTTGGAGACAAAAGGGTATTTGAAAACTCTTCTTTTGCTTTTAGTCCTAATGGGAACTTCCATGATTATTGGGGACGGGATTCTGACACCAGCTATGTCAGGTGAGTCTGAATTGTATTGTATTTCTTGCAATAGAGTTTCCCAAAAGATTTGGATCCATACGGTGTAACTTTGGCTGCATTTTTACAGTTGAGATTTCATAAGTAAACAAATGGTTAAGGTCGAGATTGAGGTTTGATTTTCCTTTTGATTCTTATGCAGTGATGTCTGCAATGAGTGGTTTACAAGGTCAAGTTGAAGGATTTGGAACAAGTGGGTATCACTATCACATGATTTCTCTTTATATGTCTAGCCAATTTGGTCTTGGTGTCATTTTGATCATTGGTATTGAATCTTGGTGTGTGTTATGTCAGATGCATTGGTTATGTCTTCGATTGTGATTCTCGTGGCTTTGTTCAGCATACAACGGTTTGGGACGGGTAAAGTGGGTTTTCTCTTTGCTCCAGTTCTTGCGCTCTGGTTCTTCTCTCTCGGCTCTATTGGAATCTATAATCTGTTGAAGTATGACATCACTGTCATAAGAGCATTAAACCCGTATTATATCGTTTTGTTCTTCAACAAGAATAGCAAACAGGCTTGGTCTGCTCTTGGTGGATGTGTCTTATGCATTACAGGTTAAAAACACACACTTTCACCTCACAGCTTCTAAAAAAAATCAAACCTTTCTTACAAAGTGTTTGAAACTACGCAGGAGCCGAAGCAATGTTTGCAGATTTGGGACATTTCTCAGTTCGTTCTATACAGGTTAGGCCTCCCTCACCTTATGATCATTATTGATTATGTTAATGATGAATGACCATAATAATGATATTTGGATCAGATGGCATTCACTTGCGTGGTGTTCCCTTGCCTTCTCTTAGCTTACATGGGTCAAGCTGCTTATCTAACAAAGCATCCCGAGGCCTCGGCTCGCATATTCTATGATTCAGTTCCAGGTTAACCAATCAATATATCCCCAAGGTCTCAGCTTCAGTTATAGCAGATCTGAAAAAATGCTGAAATTTGTGATAAAATGCAATTTTAAGCAGCTAGTTTGTTCTGGCCGGTGTTTGTAATTGCGACATTAGCAGCGATGATAGCCAGCCAAGCCATGATCTCTGCGACTTTCTCATGCGTCAAACAAGCCATGGCCCTCGGTTGCTTCCCGAGGCTGAAGATAATCCACACTTCTAAGAAACGGATGGGTCAAATCTACATTCCTGTCATCAATTGGTTCTTGATGATCATGTGCATACTCGTTGTCTCCATCTTCAGAAGCACAACACACATCGCCAATGCTTATGGTCAGTTTTTCGGTTTGATTCAGTTCGGTTTTTATGCCCTGCCGTAGAAAAAGCTTTCTGCTTTTTAATGTTGTTCCTCCACACTTGTATTTTCTTGTTTCAGGCATAGCAGAGGTAGGTGTGATGATGGTGAGCACAGTCTTGGTAACATTAGTGATGCTTCTCATTTGGCAAACCAATCTACTTCTCGCCCTTTGTTTCCCGCTTATATTCGGATCCGTCGAGACCATTTACTTGCTTGCGGTTCTCTCCAAGATCTTGGAAGGCGGATGGGTTCCGCTAGTATTCGCCACATTCTTCCTCACCGTGATGTACATTTGGAACTACGGAAGCGTGCTCAAGTACCAAAGCGAGGTCCGGGAAAGAATCTCCATGGATTTTATGCGTGAACTCGGTTCAACTCTTGGGACCATTCGAATCCCTGGGATTGGACTCCTTTACAATGAGCTTGTCCAAGGCATACCTTCCATTTTTGGACAGTTCTTGCTTACTCTTCCCGCGATTCACTCAACAATCATCTTTGTCTGCATCAAATATGTTCCTGTCCCGGTCGTTCCTCAAGAAGAGAGGTTCCTCTTCAGACGGGTTTGTCCTAAGGACTACCATATGTTCAGGTGCATCGCGAGGTATGGTTACAAAGATGTCAGAAAAGAAGATTCTAGAGTCTTTGAACAGCTTCTTATTGAAAGTCTAGAGAAGTTCTTGAGGTGTGAAGCGTTAGAGGATGCTTTAGAGAGCACTCTGAACGATTTCGACCCCGATAGAGTTTCCATTGCAAGTGATACTTACACAGACGACCTCACGGTCCCTCTAATTCACCGAGCAAAGCGGTCTGAGCCAGAGCAAGAGTTGGATTCAGATGTTTTGCCGTCTTCGAGCATAGGGTCGTCGATGGAGGAAGATCCAGCGCTGGAATATGAGCTTGCGGCTTTGAGAGAAGCCACGGACTCGGGGCTAACGTATTTGGTGGCTCATGGAGACGTGAGGGCGAAGAAGAATTCGATTTTTGTGAAGAAGCTTGTGATTAATTACTTCTATGCGTTTCTAAGGAGGAATTGCAGAGCTGGTGCTGCGAATCTCACTGTTCCTCATATGAACATCTTGCAAGCTGGGATGACTTATATGGTCTAATGTTTGATTCTTTAGTTATACTCTCTTTGGATCATGTCTCCTTAGGTTTATCGTTAGCGTGAGGGAGAAGCAAATGTGGAATATTTATATTGTAATAGCTGGGGAAGTAAAATTTTATCATCTGCTTATATAAGTATACCATATACCAAATTCAGTGGATGAATTGTACTATGTACTTGTATCGTTCCCATATCAAACCTAAAGTTATAAGGATAAATACTTTTTACATGCTGAAATTTTTGCATGTTAATGTGTACATCAAAATCTAATCATGCCAATTCAATATCAATACCAAAGAGAAGATCTCGAGTAGGAATATTGTTCATTTGCAATTCGGATTCAAATTTAAAATTGTGTGAATTATAAACATTAAAAATATATATCAAATTCACTTATTAGTTGTTGTTAACAATACAAAATCCCCTGACATAACAAAAGGAAAATCATCACTCGGTTTTACATCTAGATGTTCGTGCTAAACCTATGGAGAAAAACTTTGATAAATGAGCTTGTGAAGCTAATACCATTGTGCCAACAAAAAAGCTTCTGATGACTTGTTGTCAAAAAAAAAAAGGCTTCTGATGACCTCTCTTTTGAGTTGTTGTCAAGTAATTAAGAATATGATTCAGTCAGGACAAGAGAAGGCACTAGAAGACCAAAAAGTTGTTGGTATATCAAATTCACTTATTAGTTGCTGCTTATATTCAAATTTAGAAATATATGAGTTATAACAATAAAACTATATATATCAAATTCACTTAGTAGTTGTTTTTAGTAATAGAAAATATTCTGACATAACAAAAGAAAAATTGGAAGACTTAAGTCTTATTAGTGGCATCTTCATAAACGATAATCACCATTCGTTTTTTCAACCAAGTGTTCGTGCTAAACTTGTTCAGAAAAACTTTGATAAAAGACCAAAAGAAACACAGACTTTGACTCCATTCAGACATATATGTCTATATGAATTCAGCTTTACGGATAAAATTTACTGCATCTAGCTTTTTTATGTTATTTTTTTCGAAATAGGTATCTGAACTTTATTACATGTGGCATATTTCATAACTACAAGAAACTTGTTATATAAAAAAAAACATAGAGCCAAATAGGTTATCGTGGGATTTGAGTGTCTTTGATTGGATGTTTATCGAAATCTTAAAGTAGATATTTATGTCAAAAAAAAAAATTTAAATTAAAAAGTGAATCCTACTTGTAACTCATTGTGTTTCTTCTTTTATCCCTTTAGATTACTTAAAGCTCTAAATGCCCATTAAATAAAAAGCTTTGAATTTATGGGACCGGTGACATTCTGGTGAAATAATTCCATTTTAATTTGCTTAGCTAGTGACATGGTTGAACTTACCCCCTCCACAAATAATTTTTTGATAACGATGAAACTCTAGACCAAAATCTAGACAAGTTAAGCACGCAAGTAAAAGTGAAAAACCGGATATTTTTGCTATTTAATGCATCATTCTTAGCTAACCATAATTAAAATTGTGGTAGGAGGATTCAAAATTTGGACTTTTAACTCCAAAATAAAATGAGTTATTAGGTGCCCCTCCACAATATAGTTTTTTTACTAAATAGCTCAATAATACAAAATTTGTGACACCCATTCACCAAAAATATCAAATTCAAAAGACGAGTGTACATAAGAAACTCTAGAGTTTATGAAGTAGATTATCCATATTGGTCAAGTTTAGACTACATATTAGATATAAATAAATAAAAGTCAATACAACAAATTGAAGGGACACCTTCACCTATATATGGATTAAGAACATCATTTATTTTGTTTATAGAAAATTCAAAGTTGCTAGCCAAAGGGGTCATTTTCTGGATAAGTGGACTTTTTTCAATTACTATCAATACTTTAATAAAAACAAAATGTTGTCAAAAACAAAAACAAAATTTACTTATCAGGATATGCAGCATAGTAATTTGTAATAGTATTATGTCGTATAATAATCTGAATTCAAACTTTTTAGTGTACATGTATGAGTTACATACAAAAAAAAAACCAAATGTTTGGAGGGTCAAATTAATAATCTAGCTCTCCATGGTTTTCAAGACTTAACAAACCTTGGATATTGAAGAAGAGTAGCTTAGAAGAAAATGTGAGTTAGGAGAGATTATTTTTCTTCACCTAAAGAGTTGTTAAATTTTAAGCGACATTTTTTTTTCTTTTATGGATTACAAAAGAAGTGAAAACCAGTGGAAAATTATTATTAGTTTCCTAACAATGTCAAAGGGTGCATTGGTGTGTCTTCGGTTGGTGTTTGGTTTAAACTTTAAAGATTTGGACTCATACCTAACATTCTCACTAAATTGATAGATTGTCCTTTTTCTGTTTTTCACATAGACCGGTTTCGATTGGTCAACAAAAACAAAAACAAAAAACTTTCAAAATGATGAAGTTTGGTTTTGTAACACAATCACGATTTTTATACTAATCGTATAGTGTAATTGCGTTTTATAATGCAGAACGAGTTCCATTGGATGTAAACATACCTAAACCTAGTCTAACGTCATTTGTGATGCATATTTACTTAATCCAACAAAAAATCCCGTTTCCTAACCCACGTCTTTGAACAATTTTTGCGTGTCCATTTTGAACACAATTTTTGGATTAAAACTTTGGATTTGAATACGGACAATTCATTAAAAATGTATAATCTCACATCGAATCATAGCCCAAACTAGTTTGTAGGAATTTTTTTAAAATAAATATGATATTTGTTTTGTCAACTTGCGGACAAAAAAGTTTGAAAATAGAACAATTGAAGTGGCCTTTAATTTATATTGATATATATAAAAAGACTTGCACGTTTGTCTACAATAACTTCAAAACAATTTTATTATTCCTTCTTCGTCTGTATTATCCAGTCGTTAGGTCATTTTCACAACTTTCCATTTCCTTTTCTTATCTCTATGTTATCTTCTTTAATTTTTTTTTTGTCCTTTCGAAAAGATTGAACATATATTATTTTCTTAGTGTCTAACACCACTGTCGACAACTAATATAATAAAACTAAATTACACTATCTATTTAGCTTAATTAACATTTTTCACGAATTATCTACAATCCCAACCGAACCTTTACACAATAAACATGCTTCTTTTTTTGGGTTTTAATGCAATTTGTAACCGTTGTACTGAAGTTTTTGCAAGCCATGCGTATGGAATCAACTAGAGATTTATGATTAGTTGTAGAAGCTTTGATTTATGATTGTATGATTATAGCAAAAGTAATTATTAGGAAGGCAAAAGACAAATAAAGTTGATATTGTAAGATCTGTGGTGATTGTGACTGCATAAATATCGGAGCGTTAGTTTGGTTGGGTCTGCTTAAGATTTTCCTTTTACTCCTCGTTAATAACTTATACACATACTTTTTCTTTGGCAGTATACACGTGTATTAAATTAATAATCTAAATTTGTGATGTGTATCGTTATGAATAAAATTGTCCCAAAGGTTTTTATACTAACAGAATTTTACGTCGGTTTTCAAACAGAAGGCTTTTTTTTTTTTTGTTATATTAAAGGTTGAGCAGAATTTTGACAAACTAATAAATTAAGTTTTGTGGTTGATTCTCATTGTAAGGTATTCGAATAATTATTCTTTACGTATAAAACAGAAACTATTTAAAAAAAAAAAGAGTAAAAACTTAAAAATTAGAAGCAAAATATAAATTCCAATTGTCAACTCGCTAGGTCGCTATTTAAAATTCCTTTTTTAATATATCAATTTCTGAAAAAGAAAAAAAAAAAGGTTTTGTGAATTTGTGGTGATTTGATTGATATCGTCGGTGAGGAGGAGATGAGATGAGAATGATGCCATTAGGAGTGTAGGTCCCACTTATGACCTTAACACCGTGAAACGCGGCAAAGTGGATAATCGGTTGGGCCCCACTGTGGGTCCCGCATCGTGACAGCACCACAATCCACAAGGCACCAACGATGTTTTAATTCATATCCCGTGGCGACCACATGCCCCTTCCAGCCTATATATACTATTATTTAAAAGAAAATCAAACATAAAATTTTGAGAGCTCTTTATAAATAAAATATATATGGAGACATTTGAATTCGGATTATCTATAAATTAATAACTTCTAGGTGAATTTAGATATAATTCGCTTAAAATAAAAATCAAAGAAAGAATTAGGGCAAAACGAGATGATTTTATCAATGATTCGTATCGAATACAATAAAGTTAAAAATATGTAAGTTTTTTTTAGATCTCTTGCAAATGAAGAATATGTGGCACCAATGAACTCTCCATCTTCTCTTTATATCATTCGCCGTTTAGAGTTTATTCCAAGATCCTGTCAGATTCTTTTGATTTTTGGAGATATTATCGGAGATTCGATCTCATCTAAATAGGTTATTCGTAGGTCGACGAAACAAGCAAGCGATCAATTCAGATTGGGTTCAGTGAATATGGACAGAACAAAGTGGGCTTTTGATCATGGGTCGAACTACCAGATTCATCTTCGGACTTCCGGGATGGCCGAACTTACTCGGATAGAATTAAGTCGAGTCGAATTCTTGAAAGAGGGTGAGCAACCCATCTCCAACAGAGATTAAAAACGATTAATACATTTTTTTGGTTAAAAGTTAAAAAAAAAAACAAAAAAAACGAATCAAGTCATGGATTCTTTGTTATGGTTTTTGTTTTTTTTTTATGTAAAGTAAATGACCGTCAATAGAAAATTGTGTATATAGAATTTAGACTGTGCTTATTCTTTATGTAAAATAAAAGGAAATTAAATGACCACATTTAATTTTGTGGTCGGACGAGGAAAACTGAAGGCGACAGATTTTAATAAAAGGGATTTGTACATATAAATTGCATTTACTTCGTTCGTTAGTAGACAGATGACTTGATCGAGAACAACTTGGGGTTTTGAGCTTTGTCCACTTATCCATCACTCATGGCTTGGGAATCTAGTCGAAATCTTTTTTTTTTTTTCTTTTCTAAACTAAATATTAAAATTAATTCATTACAAAAATTAGTCAATTTCATATTACACTATTAAGTTCTACTACTATTCACTATGACATTAAAGTTGAGTTTCTCTAAACTTCACAAATCACAAGTGTTTGCACATTTTTACTTATCCAACTCTCTAATTACCCGCAATATTAGTTTTAGCTATAATAGTTACTTTTAGTTATATATTAAAGAAATCAAGAATACAATTTACGAGAATAAGTCAGAACAAAAATTAACGAGAGAAAATTAGGGTTGGCGAAAAATTGACATTTGATTTTCTAAGTCTCTGAATTAACTTCAAAATTTCAATAAAACTTAACAATAGGCCATCATGTGATGCGCATAAATAAATTCTGAATTCTTATTTTTTTTCCCACGTTCTGAATTCTAATTCTAAGATAAGATACAAATATGGTAAATAATAAAAATATAAGGCAGACACTTCACAATTGACCAGATTTTTAAAGCAAACCTCTTTAATAATTTTTAGTATTAAAATAAGTGATAGTATCATTCGCAAGTTACGAGTGTACGACAAATCATATTGAAAATGATAATGTTCTTTATTACTATTAGTTAGCTTTGATGCCATTTCTTGCCATTTTATGATAAATATAGTATTATATGTGTATAGCAGTACAAAAATCATAAGTATAAAACAATGCTTATTTAAAACGGAGTATAAGTGACTAGCTAAATCAATTAGAGAGCTGGAATTAAAGATTAGGCTCTTCGTGAGCAAGTGAGTCGTTTATTGTGAGATTTGCTTCTTCTAATTTTTTGTTTTGTTTTTGTTGCAACTAGCATTTAAAAACTCAACTATATTGAAATATTTAATAACTTTTAAATCAAAATATCTCAGTTAGTTTTTAGTTGAATTAGGAGTTTGCTATTATTCGTTTTTAACGTTCATCTAATTGACTAACTGTATTGATATATCAAAAATGAACGAGCGTTATTTTAGAACATTATCATTTTCAATATCATTTGCTATTAAATTAGAATTTTGAACTATTTTTAGTGTAAATCAACTGAATTCTCATTCTAAAAAAAAACATACTGCCAATTCAAGCGGTTGGATCGATATAATATTGTTTGTAAGAGTTTAGTTGTAGATAAAATTACCTTGAAACTGTTTTTTTGATTATTAACGTAGTTACGACTTGAAACATGCGAACAAAACTGTTAACTCAAAACCAATTGATGATAAAATAAATAGATATTAAAATGAATTGGTAATAAAATGAATTGGTTTTTTTTTAAAAAAAAAAAAAGAAAATCTCAAAAATGAATTGGTTTATATTTTTGACATATTATTAAAAACCCAAACGAGCCAATTAGATCGCTAAAAACCCATATCGTATTCTAGTATATTATGGAGTTGCGATTTTGCTATTAACTATCTTATCTATCCAAAAATGTCGACAAAAAATAAAATAATTAAAAAAGTAAAAGAAATTAAAAATAGGAGTCTATGAATCTATCGAACTTATCCACCTTTTAAGATTGAATCAACTCATTTTGTAAAATAATATTAATAAGTATAGTCTTTGTTTCTCTGAGAATATCCATCCCTTTGATTCCAATTCCTCTCTCTCGTCTCTTCCTTTAGATCGATACTTTTTGAACGCCGGTGACGGAGAAAACACTCAGACGGTGACCGCCGGTGATTTTTGTGACGGTAAGCAGCTTTTGACTTTGTTCCTAAGGCGTTCACTCTTTTTTTTTTTCTTTCAATTTTTACTTTCTCCTCTACTGATCTTACCTTTATTAGTTGTTGAATCGCCTGATCCTTTCTTTCTCTGATGGATTTTCTTCTGAATCCTATGGGTTCTGGGGAAACATGCCCTAGGGATTTGGGATTTTTGATCGGGTTTCTTAATTTGCTTTTTAGGACGGTGAAATTGTTATTTTCGATTTTTGGAAAGTTCAGTGAAAGAAATACTATGATCTGGAGATGAAATTACTTTTGAAATTATTTCCACTTCCTTTTAATGGAACTGTTGTGCGATATTGTTGAAACTTGATTATCTTTAACTATTTGCAATAACATGAAGAATTTGTAAATTATGATGTGTTTTTCTCATTGATAAGATGAGAAAATACGAAATCTGTGGTTCTGGTGTCATTTG
Source organism: Kernera saxatilis (assembly GCA_900406395.1). Lineage (NCBI taxonomy): Eukaryota > Viridiplantae > Streptophyta > Magnoliopsida > Brassicales > Brassicaceae > Kernera > Kernera saxatilis. The sequence goes on from OVAY01000162.1 coordinate 75,029, forward strand.
AGTTCATTCATTTCTACTCCTTGATGATCAGGTCACTCTCTGCAGAACCTTCTATGTGTGTTTGTAATCTCCATAACCTATGAGTTCGTCTAGTTTGTAAACTTAAATAAGATGATTAGCATCCATAGCTGATGTTGAAACCTAACCCTGTGAAGGCTTCGAATTTTTTTCGTCCATTTGATTAATTGTCTTGAATATGATGAGCCTGGTTGTGTTTTGCAGTTCTCATGAATTAGTTAAACACTGTGTGCAGTTTTCTTATGAAATTTTTCGGACACTTATTTGTTCCCTGAATCAGTTTCTTCAAATGTGCAAATTTGTATTCTCTGGCCTTGTGCTCGTGAAAGGATAACACCTCTCAGCTATATTGTTCTGTACATATTTCGTTATATCTCTCTTACTTGTTTTGTCTCTTGTGTATTTGACTGATTTCATTTGATTGTTGTGCGGATTCAATATACTTGATTTGTTAAAAATGCTAATGAGATGGATTTCTCTTTTGTACTTCTAGGTACAAAGCATAGTTCCTTGGGATCTTTTTTCAGCTTGGGTGTATCTACCTTTTATAATTTTTGTACCAATAATGGGGTCAAAATCGTTTGGAAATCTCTTAGACTTGGCCTCTGGGGATCTTTTGGACATTCCTCGGACTCCGAGAGCTCTTCCAAGAGTGATGACTGTTCCTGGCATCATCTCTGACGTCGATGGAATTAGTGATGGTGATTCAGATGTCATTTCATTACCTTGCCGCGAGCGGAAAATCATAGTGGCGAACTTTCTTCCTTTAAATGGTAAAAAGGATTCAGAAACTGGAAAGTGGAAATTCAACCCGGACAATGATTCTCCCATGTTACATCTGAAGGATGGTTTTTCTCCAGAGACGGAAGTCATTTATGTTGGATCACTCAAGACAGATGTTGATGTTAGTGAGCAAGACGAGGTTTCCCAAACACTGTTTGAGGAATTCAATTGCGTACCGACTTTCCTTCCACAAGATGTGCATAAAAAATTCTACCTTGGCTTTTGTAAACAGCAACTGTGGCCACTTTTCCACTACATGTTACCCATGTGCCCTGATCATGGTGAACGGTTTGACCGCGGTCATTGGCAGGCATATGTTTCTGCTAACAAAATATTTGCAGATAAGGTAATGGGTGTGATTAATCTTGAGGAAGATTATATCTGGATTCATGACTATCATTTAATGCTTCTCCCAACATTTTTGAGAAGGCGTTTTCACAGGGTTAAGCTTGGTTTCTTCCTCCACAGTCCATTCCCTTCTTCAGAAATTTATCGAACCTTACCTGTTCGAGAGGAACTACTAAGGGGGCTCCTAAACTGTGATTTAATTGGGTTTCACACCTTTGATTATGCACGGCATTTCTTGTCATGCTGCTGTAGAATGCTTGGATTGGAGTATGAATCTAAGAGAGGGCATATTGCTCTTGACTACTTGGGCCGTACAGTTTTTCTGAAGATTCTTCCAATAGGTATTCACATGGGCAGGCTGGAATCTGTTCTGAATCTTCCTGCTACAGCTGAAAAACTGAAAGAGATCCAAGAAAAGTATCGGGGTAAAAAGGTAATTCTCGGTGTTGATGACATGGATATATTCAAAGGTTTAAGTCTAAAAATTTTGGCCTTTGAACACCTCCTACAGCAATATCCTAGTATGCTAGGGAAAGTAGTTCTTGTTCAGATTGTGAATCCAGCCAGAGGCTCAGGTAAAGACGTTCAAGAAGCGAAGAAAGAAACGTATTATACCGTTAAAAGAATCAACGAGCGTTATGGTTCGCCTGGTTATGAGCCAGTGGTTCTGATAGATCGTCCTGTTCCGCGGTTTGAGAAGTCTGCCTATTATGCCATGGCAGAATGCTGCATAGTCAATGCAGTGAGGGATGGGATGAACTTAGTTCCATACAAGTACACTGTTTGTCGACAGGGAACACCTAACATGGATAAATCTCTGGGACTAAGTGCCGATTCTCCTCGCACAAGCACGCTTGTTCTGTCTGAGTTCATTGGTTGCTCGCCTTCTTTAAGTGGCGCAATTAGGGTTAATCCTTGGGACGTTGATGCGGTAGCTGAGTCAATATATTCTGCTGTCACCATGTCTGATTTTGAGAAGCAGCTACGACATAAAAAACACTACCACTACATTAGTACACATGATTTGGCATATTGGTCGCGCAGCTTTTCGCAGGATTTGGAGAGGGCATCTCGAGATCATTACAGTAAACGGTGCTGGGGTGTGGGTTGGGGTTTGGGTTTTAGGCTCGTCGCCCTCTCTCCTAATTTCAGAAGGCTATCCATTGAGCAAACTGTCACTGCTTACAGAAGATCGAGCAAGAGAGCAATATTTCTTGATTATGACGGTACATTAGTTCCCGAGACCTCGATCGTAAAAGACCCAAGTGCTGAAGTTATATCAGCGTTGAAGACACTGTGTAGTGATCCTAATAACACTATATTTATCGTTAGCGGGAGGGGGAAAGTTTCTTTGAGCGAGTGGCTTGCACCGTGTCAGAATCTTGGAATAGCGGCTGAACACGGTTACTTCACAAGGTACGTTACTAGTTTGTCTTAATTCTGATAGTTTTGTGAAACTTTAACCGGTGGGAGAAAAAGTAAACATAGAAGACAATCTTTGTAATGCAGGTGGAATAAGTCTTCTGAGTGGGAAACAAGCGGCTTATCTGATGACCTTGAATGGAAGAAAATCGTGGAACCTATTATGAGACTATATACAGAAACTACTGATGGATCGAATATAGAAGCGAAAGAAAGTGCTTTGGTGTGGCATCACCAAGATGCAGACCCAGACTTTGGTTCTTGTCAAGCCAAGGAACTACTAGACCATCTAGAAACCGTTCTTGTGAATGAACCGGTTGTTGTTAACAGAGGTCACCAAATCGTTGAAGTTAAGCCTCAGGTAATAAGCTTTCTTCACCCCATCTTCAGCAATAAAGATCCATAGAGAAGTTTCTCCACATCTTCTATGATTTATAATGTCCTTGTTTCATTGCATTGAATCGAAACAGTCCTTATATTATTGTCTGGTTTATACATAGTCCTAAACTGAGATCTTTCAGGGAGTAAGCAAGGGCCTTGTCACTGGGAAAGTTCTTAGCAGAATGCTTGAAGAAGGGAAGGCACCAGATTTTGTGGTATGCATCGGGGACGATAGATCAGACGAGGAGATGTTTGAGAGCATAACAACAACACTCTCGGCTCAATCATCGTCTCAGTCTACAGAGATATTCGCGTGCACGGTAGGAAGAAAACCGAGCAAAGCCAAGTACTTCCTTGATGAAGTAAGCGACGTAGTGAAGTTGCTTCAAGGACTTGCCAACACTTCGAGCCCAAAGCCTAGGTACCCTTCTCACCTCAGAGTCTCCTTCGAAAGCGTGGTATGAGTTAAAGAAATTCAGAGATCAAAGGAATTATTTAGGAGGAAAAAAATGTGAATCTGAATCATGGAAACAAAATATGATGTGTACATAGAAAAAACACGAAAAGTAAAAAAAGAGAGACAAAACTTAATGTTGCGATCTGAGCCCCCTGTGAATTGAGGGTTTAAGTCAGGTTTTGTACATGTACATATAATTTACGACTTATGAGCAAGAGACAGCTCTCTTTTCCCTTATTGTGTTTGTATTTGTATATATTGTCTTGTGTTATGATCTACGTTTTTCTTATTTTCTCCTCTAATTCGGCTGTGTTTCCCTTTAATTATATTAGACATGTTAAAAACAAAAAAAAAAAGATTTTTCTTATAATTATTGATAAACAAAATATAAAAGGTCTTAGTTACATACATTTACACACATTGTTTCTCATGTGTGTATACAGAGATGATAAGCGATTGAGACATTTGACTCAGATTCATTCTATTCAACGTCACAAAACATGTGCTTCAAAGATAGTTATTTAATCAACAAGTGACATCAAATGATTAGAAGTGAAACAAGAGTCATCTTAGTTGCACACAGCAAAAGAACACACGCATTCCAAATTAATAATGAGATTACCAAAAGAACACACGTTCAAGTCTTGTGACTCATTCATCAAACAGTAGCAGCAAGAATCTTCACGAAATCACATATCTTAGAGACTGTAAGCACATGATCAAACCACTCATTTTCCCCCCAAATTTCACAGCTATGTGATTTCACAGCTATCTTTCAAGCGCAATTTCCGCACACCAAATCATTTTCTTATAGCCGCGCAAAGGCCCACAATAATCCTCTTCCCACAAAACTGCCATCTTTCCACCATAATCAGCCAATTTAACGCAAGCATCAATAGGGAACTTAGGTAATCCCACCAAGCCCTTCAACTTTCTCCACATGCTTACCTCAGTGTCATACCATCTGAACACACTGTCCGTAGCAGAGTACAAAACATTCTCTATCTCGCAACATGAATCTGAATCCATATACATCCCTTGTTCAACCAGGTCCCATCTACCTTCCTTGGAATTGTAAGCAACCACATCTATGCCAGCTCTCACGTGGAACTTTCCGTCAATACAGTCGCTTTCGTCGTAAAAAGTGTATTTTGACTCGCTGCAAGGGATGGGCACATGATCCCAAATTTGTGTTTTAGTGTCGAACACCTGGAGCGAGTTCTTCAAGGAACCGGAATCGCCATCTTTGCAGCTTCCTGATACATATATGTTTTGATCAAGGACGCTAGCAGAAAGTGACAATAGCTCCACCAGCAAGCTTGGAGCTTCGCACCACGTGTGAGACATGCAATCCAGAACCGAGACCCTAGAGGAGGGCGGTTTATAGATGGATCCGCCAATGTTGTAGATACTAGAACCAACCGCCACGAGACCCGAAACGTTGGCAGGAGGAGAATGTGGGATTGGGGCCGTAGCTAAAACATACCCACTTGACTTCTTCTTCTTCTTCTTACTGGTGTCATTGGTCAGGGTCTGATCAGATTCCCGGCAGAGAGTGAACCAGCGATGGTCAGAAAATAAGCGTATGCACACATAGAGACAACTCTCGGTGTGGCCCAAGAGTGACCGGGCCTTGTAAAGCTCCGGTGAAGCAATGAGAGATCGAAAGCCCTTGGAGACGAGGGAGAGAGTCGGATAGTACAACCTTGAGACGCGTGCGATGCAGCTCAATATCAAATCATCGGGAAGTGAAGGATTTGGGGTCGGTTGCAGCGTCGGCCACGGCTCATTCTGCTTCCTCATATTTTCTGGGGACGACATTGACGGAATTGACGAGACGAAATCGCTTTAGGTTAAGTTTTTTGTAAAGTAATTTGCTTAAAAGTCACAAAAACAGAAAGAAATCACGCAGGATGGCAATCTAAAAAGTTTTTCACCCCTGCTTTTTGGTTTTTGGTTTTTCTGCATAAAACTGTTCGACTGACACAAATTTCTCTCGCACCTCTCTTTACCCCTAACTGTTCGACTGACATAACTCAAAAAATATTCAATCTCAATTTCTCTCGCACCTCTCTCTTCCCCGCTTTTCTCTTTCCTCTCACCGACAATTTCTCTCGCACCTCTCCTTTCCCCGCCGTTCTTCTTCATTTCGCCATAGTCAAAAATTTCTCTCAACATCTCTCTTTTCCCCGCCGTGCTTCTTCCGTTCGTCGAAAATAGGTAACAAAGCAAAATCACTTTCGTAAATCGGAATTGCTTTTTGCATCCTATAAGATTTTGCCATTGATCTAGTGTCTAAATTTTTTCAATTTCTTTCTAAACATGTTCATCCCAGACCAGTTTGATATTTATTTCTAAAACATAGACTAATATTTTGATGTTTTATAATGGTCGCGTACGTCTACCTTTTAGATATGTGAGTTTTTTGTTGATAGTTTAGTTATTTTCATGTCCTATAATATTCGTGTACGTCTACATTCAGATCTGGTAGTAGAGGCGAATATGGCGTCCACGAGCGTTGTACAAGACGAGGGTATAGATGTACATCATTTACAATAGGTATACACGAGTGATGGTGATGTACGTATTATTGCTGATGGTGGATGGTGGTGTACGTATCATTGATGATGGTGGATGGTGGTGTACGTATCATTTGATGATAGTGGATGGTGGTGTACGTATTGTTGATGATGGTGGATGGTGGTGTACTTATGGTGGTATATGTATCATCATAGTCTAATATTGTTGATCATGGTGGTGTACATATTGTTGATGTGGTGGTGTACGTATCGTTGATGATGATTGTGTATGTATCGTTGATAATGATAGTGTATGTATCGTTGATAATGGTAGTGTATGTATTGCAATGGTGATATATGATGGTGGTGTACATACTGTGGACGATTGGTAAACTAACTAGAATTTTGATGTTTCTGCTACATCCTGCTTTACCTCACACATACACATTTAGCCCATCGACCATTCACATACCTTATTTCTTATATATACTATCACTTATGTACGCATATCTTTCGCCTTTTGGTAATAGAGTATTGTGAATGTACATCGCAGACATAGATCAATATAATTGTGGTGTACGCGTTATTTTTGTTTTCGTGTATGCTTACAAAATATATTTATGGTGTACGTATCTATATTTTGTGTCGAGATAAACAATTTGCATGCATATTAGTATGAGGTCCAATCGTATTGATAAAGTCACCCTTTTTTCAAATATGTTTATTATTTTATTATGTTAAAGGTGCACATCTGACAAAACCAAGTTTTTAGCCAAAAGCATTTGACAACTCACACTCTCTTTCCTTGCATCGAGTCCTATGTTAACAGGGATACTTTAGTCCGAAATTTTATAGTTTGCTATTTGGTGCAAGTCCACAAACACTTTGCCAAACGGTGCAAGTTTGACCAAAATTGTGCCATTTGGCGCAAATGTCCCTTTTTGTATTACTTGTTCAAAGGAAGAAGGCAACGCATTAGGTTAAAAATTGTTGGGCTTTATGCAGGGTCCGACTTTGTTGGAGAGACCCAGTGCAATATTAAAAAATGTTTATAATTTAAATTTCAATATTAATTTTGAGCCTTCGACCCAGTGTAAATTTTTTAAATTTGGGTTATGGATCCGGTGCAAAAGCACCTACCGTACATTAATAGAACATTGTAGTCTCTTGACGGCTACTAAATTGTAAGAGCATCTTTATTGATGAGATATTCATCTTTAGTTTCTATACGTCATAACATAGCTTGGTCTCTTTTCAACAAGTTGTGTACAATCAACTGCTCGATTCATCGGAATCCGAATCAGTGGCACCGTAGCCTGAAAGAAATCAAAATGGTAGCCAAGATTAAAGCCATGCAATGACCCAAAGATTAATAGAAACAGAAAGCCAAGTTTAGTCGTGCAAAGAAAAGAAAAGGCGTTTGTCACTTGCAGCCTGAACTGAAGGAAGGTGGTTTGATGCTTTCTTCGTCCAAAACTTACCCTGCAACAATTCTTTTAAAAATAAGAAGATCTAAAACCCAAGGTTCTGATTGGTCCAAGCTATGTCTCGATCTTTTGCGATCGATCCTCGAATGCTTAAGCAGCTTTCATCGAGCGAGAACCATTTGCTCAAACTGGTATTCCGTTTCCAAAACATCTGTGCGACCTCTGTATCCATGGCGAGTTTTATTCGGCAAATCTACTAAGGCTATTCGATCCCGGAGAAGACAATACTTACTTACAAAATCGGGCATCTCGAACTTGAGTTATCTAAAAGGAAAGCGTTTCTTTTACATCTTTAAGATGAATTTCGAAAGTAGTAAATGGGAGAGAGTAGATTCTCTTGGAGGTGAGATATTGATGTTTGGTCATGGGGTCACAGTAAAAGCACAGATCAAAAGTATTCATGGTTGGGGAATAATCAAGGGTGATTCAACCTATTTCAGTGAAAATGATCTTTCCCCAAGTATCGATCGATTTGATCCCAACAGAAGAACTACTAAATGCGGTGTGTTTAATCTTGCAACAAGAAGAATCACATCATCATATATTCATATGTTTCGTTCTCGAGAAGTTTCTGGTTTGTTCCAGGATATGCTTAAGTCTAAAGATTCAGCAGCTGAAGCAGAGCCAAGTCCTTTTGCTACTCTCGGCTTTTGGATCTTCTAACTATTGTGATTGTTTCTAAGCTTTTATTTTAGCAGATTTAGCATATTTCAAGGAAAGTTGTGGTTTAATCTTTGGTTGATAAAAGTTGGTGTTTCTTAGAGAAAATCTTGCAAAACTGATCCTCTAAAAATCGTTTATTGAACTACTTGTTCTCATACAAGAAAGGAGAAGATTCACTCGTCTCTTTGGTCTCAAGAGTCCTACTAGGACCTCGTTTACAAACAGTTGACATAAACACCACAACGATTTGTTAAAAAAAGTGTAATTTATTGGCTTGTCTTGACTTAGTCGGGCTTTGGTGAGTTTAATTGATCCCTCTCACTCCTCTTGTATAATTGTATTAGGCCCGGCTCAAAAATCACAAAAAAAAACCTTAGTCCCAATGCAATATTTGAAAAATAGACCCTAATTACATGTAAAAATTTGTTGACATTTTATTTTGAGCCCTTAAATACATTAAATTTTGTGTTAATTTAAGAAGGTTCCGGTGCAGATGCACTCTTCGCACATTACGAGCATGTACCATATCGGGTCTCTTTCTTCTTCTTACTTTTGATTGTTTTAGTTTATATTTGATTTCCTGTAAACCTTTTCTATTTCATTAGTTCAAGAAAACCGTTTACCAAAAAAAATATGTAAGCCACTAACAATATTTTTCGTTCTCTCTCTATTAATTAGTCAATGGTAAATACCAACGACACTTGAGGTTGAGGGCCTATTTTATACATACATCATTTCCTTATTCCCTTTAATGTTTAAAACAAAAAGGGTATTTTTTTATTGCTCTCACGTATGTATAACATGGGAGAATAATATAGTGTTATTTCTTTGGATCGATCCACTAATATAGAAAAATATTATAATTTATAGCCTATAAACAAATATCTTCAACTTTTTTTAATGACATATATTACTATAACATGTCATGTTTCCTCAGTGACATTATATGAAAATTAAGTTTTGAAATTAAAAAGGGTTTTTTTTTTTTGTCTGAAAGGAAACAAGGAAACAGTATAACGTTCTATAAGACTATAACATTCTATTATTACGGTTCTGTAACATAATATAACATTAATTATTATGTAATTAGAAAAAAATATTTATTTAAATAACATGTTATCTTTAAGCAGAAAAAGTAACATGTGTATCAAATATATTAATATAACATGTATCATTTTAGAATATAAAGTATAGAATTCTCTTATGTTTTTTTAAGTGTATTAATTTAACATGTTATTTTATGTAATTTCAATGGCATTTTATGAAAAATAATTAGAAAATTAAACATGTTTTCGTATGAATGAATGAAAACAGTATAACATGCTATTCTATTAGTGTTTATGGTATTGACAATAACATGTTATCCAAGATTGTTAAAAAGACTATATGCAGTATAACATGTTATTTTGTTTGAAATAAAATAGTAATATCTTAGATTCCAGTATCTAATAATAAAAGAAATTGTATAACATTCTATAACTCTATTAATGTACTACCATTACGTATTGACATAACATTTTTTTTTTTGAAAAATACGTATTGACATAACATGTTATCTTACGTTTTAATATTTTACGACTCGTTTGAATAATTTATATTTGTTTTAAAAAAATTTAAATTATGGAATAAAAGTCTAAATTTTTCAATATATAACAGATTTCGGAAATCGACAAGATTACCGTGATCTTAGTAGAGTTTTTTGCATTCATAGATACTTTTTCATTAAGTTATTGTCACCATAGACACTTTTGACTCCAAGAGCACTTATGTTGTGCTGAAAAACTCTTCTACCCTCAGTGCTAACAAATCAACTAGTTACTTCCTCTATTTTTCAATGGCTTCTATAGTTTCTCTTCTCCATACTCTCAAATCTCCAAACCTCACGAAATCATGCTATTAAACATTTCTTCTTCTCCTATTTTTCATTGAATAGCTCACTTCCTCTCTAATTTCAATGACCGCACGTCAAAATTTCCTCTAAAATCCAAAACTCATCTCCCAAAATCTCATCTTTCAACTAATATCTCCACTTTCTCCAACCATAGTCTCTAATGCAACAAGAACAAAGCTTTATTAAGAAACAAGAGATACCCATATGATGGTCAAGCGATCGATTACATGCCACGAGCTCTCGCTGGATTCGATTTCGAAAGCTTCAAATCAGTTCTCGAAACTTCCTATGTTCTCACATCGATTATCATCGTCCACGAATCCAGTCATTTCTTAGCCGCTTATCTTCAAGGTATTCATGTGAATAAATTCGCGATAGGGTTTGTTTCGATTCTTGCTAAATTCAATTCCAACAATGTTGAATACTCTCTTAGGGCTTTTCCATTAAGTGGATTTATTGGATTCCCCGATAAACAACAATTTGGTTTTCAAACTTGAAATTGCAGGTTCATATCAGAATTCAGAATTGATATGATATGAATNGATCAGAATTCAGAATTGATATGATATGAATCTTGAACAAACTTCATTAATCCCATCATCATTCACCGCTAATCCACATAGCTGTATACTGATGGACTAGTTCCTATGGACGATAAAGGCTCTCATCAAGTAAGTGTTACAACCTACACCTTCCTGTGACCTTTGACCTTTATAACAAGTAATATTTACACGTACAGGCAGGCTGATGCACGTGAACCACGTTCTACGGACATTGACCAGCCTTATGGGGTTATCCCTTCCCTTTTTCCTGACCACAAATGATCTAGTTAACCATACAACTAAATGTCCATATTGTCATGTCCACACAGACAGACCTCAGTGGACAAAAAGTCGTTGAGCTGCATACTAATGGAGTAGTTCCCATGGATGATGCAGGCTCTCACCAAGTGCTATAACCTATGTCTGCTTCTGGCCTTTGAATTGTATAAGCTCAATTACCTGTAATATTTCCACGTGTTGGCTGCTGCCATTGAACCACGTTCCATGGAAATTGACCAGTCTGATGAGATTACCCCTTCCAGATTTTTCTTGACCACGAAATATCTAGTT